>JZKD02S2229431.1:647772-679362 GCA_000966675.3 Picea glauca
TATAATTCATTTTCCCCATTGATGGACAAAAATATTGCATGCTACAAATGTAATTATCTTGGTCACAAAGCACGAGATTGCAGATATATGAATGAAGATGTCCCTATGACAACCATAGTATGGAGAAGGAAAGATATCCCAAACAATGAAGATTGTCGAATAGAATTGACCGCTGAAGAATGTAAAGAAGAATATGAATGGTACATAGACAGTGGATGTTCTTCACACATGACCGGGGATCAAGACAAATTCATCAGCTTGAAGAGAAAGGGTGGAAATGTTTCATTTGGAGATGACTCATCTGCCAAAATACTTGGAGAAGGTGCAGTAGAGCTTGGAAGAAAAAATGTAAAAGAAAAGAATATTCTATTGGTTGAAGACTTGAATCATAATCGACTCAGTGTTAGTAAAATGTGTGATTAAGGATACACTCTTATGTTTGATTCCCAAAAATGCAAAATCAGAGAAAATAACTCAGGAAGATTGGTTGCAAATGCAACAAGAAGACCGAACAACATATACATCCTATACATGAAGAAGAGAGAGAAGACAGAAGCCACACAAAAGGATTCTAAGGAAGAAAATGTCCCAAAGACCAAAAAGAAGGATGAAGTATTATTGAGTGCCAAATGTTCAGGGGGAGCAGCCCCAAAGAAGAGAGTTACATTTTTTCATTAAACTCAGGGGGAGAAGCCCTAACGTTTGCCATTGATGTCAAATGGGGAAATAAATTGGGATCATGATGATAGGGGGAGCATGAGTGTTGCCATCAATGACAAATGGGGAGATTGTTGGAAGATTTGTTGTTGTCATTGATGTCAATCCTAGTCATGGGTTTTGGACCGCAAGATTGATAAATGTATTTGGACATGAAGGACAATGCACATGCATATGAAACACCCATGAATGGATAGTATACATCATGTTGTTTCCGGTGGTATGTGACACGTCACATGGATCCTCATGGTTGAGGAGAAATGAATTTTTGAAGATGACAAAGTGAATTGAAGAAGGAAATACATGTAGGCCATGAAGATAATTAAAGAAAAGAATTACAAAATAAGAAAGTGTCAGGTCAACCCTAATGTTAAAAGGAAGTGACATAAATGGTATAAATAAACATCATTATACATTCATTTTATACAAGTCGAATTTCACAGGAAATAAGAAGTAAAGAAGGCAGGATTTCAAGGGAGGATGAAGTATTTTGGTGATGTGTTCTAAATTATGTTATTTTCAGGTCATCTTACCATTTTTGCTATAATTGTTTTTCTAGAATGATTCAGATGGTGAAATCGCTATGTTATTGAGAAGACATATCAAGGTACCTCTGGTAAAAATTTCAGCTCTTGATTCACTATAATTATGGAGATACACTCTGTGGAAGATAGAGTTTGTGACCAGTCTTGAAGCTAGTCAATAAACAGGTGTTCCGAGTAAAAAATTCATAACTTCTTCATCGAGAATCCAAATGATGTGAGAAAAATTTCATTATAAATAGTACGGACTTTAGTTTCTTGTGTGTGAGTTTCATAATCGGATGTTAAATATTGAGCACGGGGCATTCTGTACAAGTTCGGTCTCCTGAATAGACTAGAATTGAATAAAGTCTACCATTCTTTCTATAACTTATTTTTGGGGAGGATGAAAGGAGTGAAACTTGGAGGAGTTCAGGAGAATACATTGATTAATATTATATATAGGATCATAGGACTCCAAGAATTGAAGAATTGTAGAAATTGAAGAAGTCTCAGGAAGCATTATCAAGTTCTATGTGATGATTGGTCGATGGTGATGATTTAATGTAAAGTTTTATTATCTCTCATATATTTTTGGGTGGAAGGAAGGGGAAAGGATGGAGAGTTCAACTCTATCTTGATATTGGAGGATTGTATCTTCCTCTTGGAGGTTTATCCCTCCCTTTAAATTTTGAAGTTGTAGCTACCTTTGGAAGTCATTACTTCCCTTGAACAATAATTATTGATTATTTATAGTATATTGTGCATGGTGTATTGTGGTTTATTGGTGTAACTCTTATACTATTGTTCATTTCTCATTGGATATATTTGAATGGTTTAAGTATAAGTTGAAAAAGGTTTTAGATTTTACTTGATATTGATTCACCCCCCTCTCAGTATCAACAAATACATTTTGTTGTTTCCTTTTGGTTCTAGCTCTTCGATTTTGAAACTAGTTATAAACATTTGTCTCGGAGATATGACCATGTTGACCAAGCTCAGCTGTAATCTCTATTATCTTTTTCTTACTTGGGGTTCATTTTCCCTGATCAAATATCTTCTCAAGAATCTGAATTTGTGCTTGGATTGGTGTTAAATGTTGTTGAGCACTCCCCTTGTGGCATGAAACACCTATCACTGAATCAAAGGAAACAGCTTTCCCAAGTGTGAGCCCCTGTCATAAAGTAGTCTTATCTGGCACTTAATGTGTTGTCATTGTTTTCATCAACTCCAGTGAAAAGAACATGAACATGTTCCTTCAAAATCCTTCACCATTTTGAAATGTTGGTGTTTACTTACATCATGCAGAGCCAATACGATAGGATCACAGCTGAAATAAACATGCATTGTTTGATTTTCCTGATGAAGATACACAGTCCCTGCAAAACACAAAAACTAAGAAACTAGAGGAACCCTCCTACTGTAACACTTCCACCTTTTATGTACTGGGATCTAACCACCATTTTCCCTCTTTGACACCTACACAATGATTGGCACCTGTAGAAATCACCATTGCCACTTCAAGTTGTGCATTGATGAACTGTAGACTTCAAATTTGTTAGCTTAGCTCTTAGAACTCCTATGCCTGCAAATCGGGCACCTGGCATTGACACCTCACCACTTGCAAATCGAAACCTGAGCTACCTTCATTCTTAGAGCACCTACGCAATAAACCTGGCATTTGTTCCGCATTTTATTTTTTATTTTAAACTTTTAAACCATATCCCACGTGTACCGGGAATTAAAAGTTTTCCAACTTTATATATGCCCATGCCCATGATATATAATGGATGAGACGAGAGGAGTATGGATCTTGGCGCTTGCGCTTAGCTTTGTGTGTTGACTTGTGGGTCAACTTATTAGTTTGATAAGTAATATGGCTCATGTTTAGACTAGGTCACTTGTGCACACACACCACTCCTTATTTTTTAAAGAAATTTACAAAAATAAAAATAAAAAAAGTATTTTTGTATTTGAAAATTTAAAAGATTTTAAGGATGGGGTTTCAAGCTAAATAACAATAATTATATTTATTTTTGGAATTAAATTCAAGAATACAAAGACCATAGGATATTTTTGACAGAAGATGAATGGGCGAAAAGTGATCAATGAAGATTTGTCGGAGCTTGATAGGGCATTCGAAGACAATTAGCAAGAGACCTAGAAAAATGAAAAATCAAGCATGAAATGATGAAGGCACTCTTGAAATTTTAAGAGGACATTTGAGTGATAACATCTGGATCCAACTGAGATGGAGACCTCCCTGCGAGGCTCCAAGAACTTAGCAGTTTCAGTGGCCTTTCTGTTGGGATATGGAGTCAATAATCAACCATTCTCTGAACATCTTCAAAACCTGCCTTTATTCCGACAAACTAACTGCTATTTATGAAAACTTGAAAGAAACACATGCTCGGGAAGTTATGCAACTTGGTCAAGTAAAGGCAGACTTCCATAACAACCATTCAAGTAGTTTCAAAACTGAAAATATTTCTTCCATACCATTGATCAATAAATGATGTCTGAATTGTAACAACAGTGATAAAAAATCCTTCAGGAAACAAGACTCACCCGGAAGTGATGATGAGTAAAAGGAATCTAAAATTTTCACGTACTCTAAACCATAAGACTCCATCAAGGTTGCAACCAGATCCTTGAAACCAAGATCAAAAACATGTTGTTCTACAAAAAACAAATGCTCATCTATGACTGTCTCTTTGCTTGAAAACTAATGACCCTGTAACTCTCTTGTGATCAGATCTTGATCGTCGGTAGTAACAATCATTTCTTCAGAATGATGCTCATAAGATAATGACAAAACAGGATTTACATCATATGGATTATGATCAACTAAGAACATAAAATTACCTATGCAATCATTAGTTACTTCATGATCAAAATGGTTGGAAAAATGATCATCAACTTTCCATGCATACATGTCCATAGGAACATTTGCAAACAGTGGAGTATTTGATTCCCAATCTGACATATATTCACACTCTTGTTGTTGTTCAAGATCTGCTTCATACTCACTGTCTTCTTGCTCAAAAACTGAAACATATTGATAGCTTCTTTGCTCCTGTGCATGCATATCTTCAAAGTAAACTGGATCTTGAATTCTCTTAGAAGCACAGATGTTCTCCTCAATTTCTTGGGTATCTTCAAATAAACATGATAAGGATGAAGACTTCATTTCTAATAGGATAAGAACAAGATTTGAATGTTGCGCCATAACATAGTACACCATGGCAGTGATCTTAGTAGGTCGGATCTCCAAGGACATATTATGATAAGTGTTATAAAAAAATTTGTTGAAGATAGACAAAGCCTCTTCCTCGTCTCTTCTTAAGGCATAAAACTCAGTGAGGTATAAATCAAAAGATTTTTTATCACCCCAGTGCTTTGAAAAATCTTTAGACAACTCGGTCCAAGAGCCAATAGAATCAACTCTCAACTCTTTAAACCATATTGCAGCATCTTTGAACAATTTTTTGGAAAACAATATCATTGTAACATCATCATGAACTATTTCAAACTGATCAACAAAATTTTCAAAGGCCTCCAAATGCCTCTCAACTGTGATATGATCCTCTCCACAAAATCGGGGAAGATATTCAAATAAATAAAGAGGATAAGGGTTAAGGAGATATGGCATCCTTAAAGGTATGAACAACTTATTTCTGATTTTAGTTTGAAAAGCAATGGGATAATCATGAGGATTGACAAGATGATGGCAAGGCTCAGCAGTAATGGAAAAAGGTGATGAAATTTGGTTGGGTTTTGAATCAGTTTTGACCTCTGTAAGGTTAAGAGGGATTTGAATACAATGATAATATTTATGAACTAGTTGAGATAAAGATAATGAATCAACATCTACAATACAAGAAGTATGCAGATTTTCTTCTTCTAAAGATGGATATATAAAAGAAGGATGATGATCATCCTAATATACAAAACATAAGATGATTCTCTTAATATGTGAAGGGAAAATAAATAATGAGCTGATAAAGAACAACAACAGTTCATGAAGAAGACTCATAAATTGATACCTAGATTTTCCCTTATGCTCTTTTATCTTTCTGTCGACCAGATCCTCCCCACTGGAGTCTTTAATTGTGGAATCGCCAGGAAAATTGTTACAGTCAATTATGTATCCTTCCTTTGTCTGCCATCAAAAGTAGGATCGGTGTCGTTCTCCTAGGGAAACTAGCTCACTTCTATCCCCGGCAACAACGCCATTTTTTATCACTCCAAGAATATTTCCCTAACTGTAAAGGGAATGAGCTTGGTAACTTAAAAATGATTTGAATAATGTATAAAATGGATCAAGGTGGATGACTTGATATGATCTCATTTTCTCAAAATACACATGAATTCACTCAAACACAAAAGGCCTTCAACTATACTTGTTCAGAAAGTTTAATCAAGGTGTGAAAGTATGGAGAATGATTATCATATTAGTATAATCACATACACAGTTGCACATGTGAATGACCAACTATAACAAGAAGAATTTGCTTATAAGATTAGTATATCAATAAAGAGATGAGATTTCAAACATCTGTCATTAGATATACATAAAACAATGCACATAACATTTACTCATAAACATGGAAAAGATAAGAAATGGAAAAACTAAACAATCTATAGTGAAAGAAGCTTTTGTTTCAATATGTATTCATAATGTCTCTAATACAAGAATAGTAATCAAATATCCAGAGTCGAACCTCTTCAGTCACAAGGATTGAAAAACCACCCTCCTTGCATCATTACAATCTCATATATATATATATATATATATAGTTACAAATTTATAGAAAGAAATCTTCTAAAAATAGAAAAAAGAAAGATAGCTTGAAAAGGCTCAACACTTGAGAGAATAGGTGTTGAATTGTTGGATGCTTAATGTATGACTGTTTTCCGCTAAATCTGCATTTGACTGCCACATAATCTGGAACTGTCCCTTTGATTGCTTAACTGTCTTCCAGGTATCCATGAAAAGTTGCCTCGAAATCTAGAAGTGATAAACTTAATACCCTAAAATCTGCATGGGTACTTTGCCACTTGTATATTGGATGAAACCAAAATGACTCAATATGATAAAAAAAAATTGGTCAATTGATTCCAAAAATCTGTCCTTCAATCTTGATGTAGCCTACATACCCTGCCATTTGTCCTGAATCTTGATGTAGCCTACATACCCTGCCATTTGTCCTGAATAGTTTCAAGCTACCAGTTGTGCTTAATCAATAAATATTTTTCCACATAAGATATGGATCTCAATGATTTACTAGTGCTCCAATTTAATACTTGCTAGTCTTTCTCCTGGGATATCGAATCAATCTGCTTGCTTATTGGAAAAATGATAGGTAAAGCAGATTTCCAACCTCCTTACTGACTTACTCTACAAGAAGTGCATGTGCAGGATCACATTCATTTTGTATGCCACAATTTACAATATTGATTGCAAGCAAGACTCCAGCAATCGCATGAGTATCATTGTTACTAAAGTACTTGTCTATTTGTGTAAGGCTAGCATCGATATCCCAAAGAAGAATCAAACTCAAACTTACAGCAGAATTTTCCACCTGATTGAAGAGAATCCCTTATACATAGAGATTTTTTCAATTCCTCATACCCAACATGTAATTCATTTGAAACATTGGTGTGTCCTCAGCATACTCTGTTTCAGCAGTCACTTGAAGCTTGGCCAAAAGATGCACAATGGGGAAACCCACTGTTGTTTCGACCTATGTTACAATCTAAGTGTTGCTACATGGGTTCATTGAAACCTATTAACTGCTCATTTCTTGTTTCAGAGAACCCTTGTTCGAAAGAGGCATTTCTGTAAAAATTGATCAAAGCATTTGAACTAGGTTGCAAACTAAAAAAAATTGTTGATCCACACTGTTGAGTATCAGCATTTTTTTTGGGGGGGGACCCTTTCATAACCTTGAAAAGAAACACTACACTATATCATTACTTGAGTTTCCTAAACGTTTTAACTTTCTTTTCCTTTGAATAGTCAAGGTTATTATCCATTTCAGATTTCCCATTATTTAATAATACATTATGTTGTTTCCTTTTGGTTCTAGCTCTCCAATTTTGAAACTAGTTATAAACATTTGTCTCGGTGATATGACCATGTTGACCAAGATTAGCTCTAATCTCTATTATATTTTGATTACTTGGGGTTCCTTTTCCTTGATCAAATATCTTCTCAAGAATCTGAAGTTGCACCTGGATTGGTGTCCAACGTTGTCGAGCACTCACCTTGTGGCCTGCAACACCTATCACTGAATCAAAGGCAATAGCTTTCCCATGTGTGAACCCTTGTCATAAAGTAGTCTTCTCTAGCACTTAATGTGTTGTCATTCTGTTCATCAACTCCAGTGACAAGAACACAAACATAATCATGCACTGTTTGATTTTTCTGATGAAGATACACAATCCCTGCCAAACACAAAAACTAAGAAACTAGAGGAACCCTCCTGTTGTAACGCTTCCACCTTTTCTGTACTGGTCTCTAACCACCAGCTTCCCTCTTCGACACCTGCACAATGATTGGCACCTGTAGCAATCAACATTGCCACTTCAAGATGCGCATTGATGAACTATAGACTTCAAATTTGTTAGCTTGGCACGTTGAACTCCTCTGCCTGCAAATCGGGCACCTAGCATTGACACCTCACCACTTGCAAATTGAAACCCGAGCTACCTTCATTCTTAGAGAACCTTCCCAATACACCTGGCATTTGTTCTGCGTTTTATTTTTTATTTTAACCTTTTAAACCATATCCCACATGTACCAGATTAAAAAGTATATTTTTATTTGAAAATTTAAAAGATTTTAAGGCTAGGGTGTCAAGCTAAATAACAATAATTATATTTCTTTTTGGAATGCAGGTCAAGAGGACAAAGACCATAGGATATTTTTAACAGAAGATGAATGGGCGAAAAGTGATCAATGAAATAGCTTGGTAGGGCTTGGTAGGGCATTCAATGAAATAGCTGGGTAGGGCTTGGTAGGGCATTCGAAGACAATTAGCAAGAGACCTAGGAAAATGACAAATCAAGCATGAAATGATGAAGGCTCTCTTAAAATTTTAAGAGGACATTTGAGTGCTAACACCTAGCACACTTTGTTTCAAAATGTTCAATAGGGGTTTTAAGATGGATAAATCCTTGCTTGATTTGAAAAAAGAATAATGAATATGTGTTATGACCAATTACCGAAGTGCAGCAAGTCAAGTAAACAAAATTGATGGCTAGAGGTTTAAGTTTTAAGTGATGTGATTGAGAGAAAGGGAAAAACAAAGAATGATAAATACACAAATAACAAATCTTGTCTTTAATGTCCTTATGCAGCAGAGGATCAACCTTTATATAGAATTCATTATAAATAAGATCTAAGGAGAAAACATTCTTGTGGAAAATATTACTAAAATCTGTTAAAGAAACCTTCTCAGCATAAGAAGTTTTCAGAGGAAAATGTGAAGATGATAAACAAAGAAAGATAACATACTAACCACCAATGTCATTAGCAATTGAAATCTTTACACGGGAAATATATATCAAAACATTCTTTAACAATACAATATCAACCCAAAATAGGGATTCAACCCTTTCTTCTACTACATCATTTTACATATAGTGTTTTGAATTAGTTACATGTACTTAAGGTCGATCCTGACTATCAGGGACAACTCAAAATTAATCCCTACAAAAACTCAAAATGAATTTCAGCCTTTGACTGTTGATATACAAAATAACAACAATTTTACAAAAGCATTTTAGGATCAAGGAAACAACCTTGCATAAAATACTCTTATCTTGATTTGTTCTCCATTCGGATGATAGCACTACAGCATCCTCTTAATCCTTCCCAAATACATATGATCTTCAAAAATCCATATGAATCCATCCTTTGACTAGTCATTCCTGGTGCCCAATCTATATATATCTTCGTATCCCAATATAGCTTGTATATCCACAAAAGGTGTATAGCTTCATGACATGCTCCATAAGATGCTAGCATAGGTACAACCCTTTTATGTTACAAAAATATGAAACAGGGCAATTTTAGCAGCAAAATCGGCTGCTAGAGGTGTTCCTATAGCAACCCAGTTTTTCTGGGAGTGACTGTGGGAACATCCTGTAGCGACCTTCAAAAAAACTAGTTTTGCATGTTTTAAAATCCTTCCTTTGCCTGGGTTGTAGTTGGACATAGAAAAAAAGGATCATGATACCTTAGACATAGGGAACAAAAAGAGTTTTCCATCATCCATCATTTTTAATCTCAAAAATCGGATTTATCCTCGAGGTGGTATTTTCAAATTGATAGATTTCTATGCAAGATTTAAGAAGTTGTTTCTGCAAGAAATTCTACACTATCTTTTCTGGTCTTGTTAGATTGAGATCGGGTTTGCATTCATTTAGGCTCATTTCCTTCAAATCCAATCTTAGGGTTTGGGATTTTCATATCCTTCTTACCCTATTTCCTGGTAGGAACTTTGTTTTTCCAGTGATGTTCTTTTTATTTATGATCAGACCACCCTTCTTGAATTTATTCTTCTCAAGCTTATTGGCAGGGGTTTTCTTGCTTATATATGACTTTCCCATAGGTTTAATAGGTTCTTCATTGATCATGATGACCTTCTCTGTGATAGCAGGTTTATACACTGCTTTAGAATTTAACCTAAACTTATTTTGAGGCCTGGTGCCCCTCTTTCGGATTAAAATTTTATATTGAGAAACATATTCTTCAGAGGAGCTTGAGCTGGGAGGAATGACCTTTGGGGGATGGTCTTTAGGTTGTACAGGCTCTACCAATTTCTTTGTTGTCTTAGATTTTTTATCCTAATCTCCCAGTACCCTAGGTTTAACATGTCTTTGACTCCTTCTAGAGTAAGTATTTTGTGCAAAAGGAAAAGGGTGCTTACCTCCACCTAGGATACAGGAAGACCCTGCATATGCTTGATGGCTAGTTGGAGAAGATTCCATAGGTTCATCTAGAGTCTTAACACAAGCTTCTCTCTTTCTCTTCTTTGAAGTAGTTGGTTAACTGGCGCTAGATGAAGTTCCTTATTGAGGATTAGCAACCTTATCATGTGATTTTGCAATAGGAGGATGCACTTTCTTTTCAAAACCCGACTGGATTAAATATTGGTCCCAAGTCTTCTGTAATTTCCCCAGATCAGCCTTGACATTTACTTTGATTAATCCTTGATGATAGATTCCGTGAGGAGAGGTTTTGGGTTTATATTGTACCTTCATATCCATCTTGTTGAGATCCCTCAAGAAATAATAGGGAAGATTCATCCTCTTAATTCATGTCAGATGAATCAGAAATCGTAGATGAAATAGAAATACGACAGAATAGTGCCCCTCACAAGTGATGAATCTTTTAAGAATGAGAAAGGATTCCATCCATTCATTAGAAATCTAATCCTCGAGAATTTCTTTGGCCCAATTAGGGTCTTTGTGTTCGGGTTTCATAAACTAGTTTACATCTCCTCCTGTAATCAGTTTATTTTTAAACCATCTTTCACCATTACTCGGGAGGTTGCAAGCAGTTGTTGTGGAATCCTTTGTAACCTTCATGACCAAGTTTTCAAATAAGGCCCATTTTCCATTGAAACTCTTAGCAAATGCATTGGTTTTAGCATAAAGGTGACCATCCATCTTAGTGAAAAAAAGATACCAACCTGCCTGATCAAAAATGTGGCAACTGTCTTCATAAGATTCCATGATCTCAGGCCCTTCGGGATCTTTCCTATTCACATGTCCACCCTTTCCCATATGTGTAGCTACGACTAGAAGACTAAACTCTTGGCTACAAAGAAGGGATCTATCTATTGTGTGATGACAATAATAGGGGATTTTTCTTTTGTGTGGGTGCCAATTCAAACCAACCAGTTGTTGTAGGTAACAAACAATGTGCCAGTTTTGAAAATATGTTGTTTGAAAAACCTCATTCGTGTAACCCTCTAGACATCTGACGTGTAGAAAATACCACCCATATTCGCATGCTATGGCTGAAAACTAGTACTTGATAACTATTTTGCATACACATGAACTCTACAATTGTTGGCAGCCACCAATAATTTTTTATTCTTTTTACAATCAAAGTTATCACAAAGAGATTATGTCTTTTTGTAGATGCCATCACCTTTCATTTGTAAATATTTATTTTTCTGAGTTTTGAGGTGATGATTGGGTTAAGTTTATCTTATTGATTTTTTTCGTTTGTTTTGATTTAAATTCATGTCTTTAAGCATGAATTTAAGTGTAAAACTTGGGCTTGGCTTAATATCTTTTACCTGAGAAATCTTGTTTTGAAGCCACCCATTTATGGTTAAAATTCAAGTCATTTGAACTTACTGATTAATCCATTATCAAAATCTTTGTATAGTATGGGTATCGTGACTTCATTGGTTCTATTGTTTATTGTTGATTTAGTTTGTTAAATGTTTGAATGCACAAAAACGTTGGTTAATAGTTGATATAGTTTTCATGAGTTTAATTGTCATATCAGCATTCATATCAATTGGTACAGGCATGTTGTACCTATGTTTTCAATTCACTTTGTTGGTTGGAATATTAATGAGACCATTCATTATGAGAATTGGGGTTTTGTACTGTGGAGGGCTTGGCATTCATCGTGTGTAATGGCTCATAGTTTTACGAGCCCTCTAGTTTTCATTTTCCCTTACACTTATTTCCAAGTAATGATAGTCCTCGATCCTTGAAATTTTTGTGCCATTACAGTTCACTTAGACCTCTCTCTATTGCTCGTCTGTTGGAAACCTAAACCTATCCCTTGTGACATCTGTTGTATCATTTTCACAATGGAAATGCACCCGTTGTCCGTATCGAGCCGAACGGTTTCCAAGCTATTTTATACCATGATAATGCCATAGACAGCCTGAAGACTCACAGGTGGAATGTGTTCCTCAAGAAGTTTGAAGGCTACAATCTCCAGTTTGCATAGGATTTTGCACACACTTTCGACGGTTTTAGGGCCAAGGTTGGGGATGTACAGTTAGAAATAACAGAGGATTTCATAAGCAGGGCGAAAAGACTTCCATTTAAAGGCGAAAAGTGGTTTAAGAATGCTAAAATAGAGGATATCCCATGGAGTTTATTCATGGCTTCCTGCAAATCCACTTGTTGTACAAAAGGTATTCCCATTGCTATTCTAAAACCTAGATGGCACAGTGGCATTTTAATTTTGAAACAGTTTGTCACTTGTGAAGGCCAGTATGGGTTGGTTTTTATGTACCACACTCGGTTTCATATGGTTTTCATAGGGTTTGAGTTGAATATGCCCTTCTACCTTCAAATGAGCCTTTACAAAATGTTCAAGCGCTATAAGAGACAGAGCATAAATTATTTGTCGAGTTTGTTCCATCACGAGCTCGTTAAGATACTATTGGTTTCTCACCTGTCGCAAATTGATGATAGTTGGGAGGGTTTCCTGATCTGAAATGGCTTCTCCCAGGTTGACGATACAGTTAGCCCTCATTTAATTGTAAACCCCAGTTTGGATAGACCAGTGATCGAAAGTCAGGTCTTCAATTTATTTGATGGCTCTGAATTCAATGAACCAGCTTCTATTGTTAATGAAACCCCTGTGGATAAAGAATTACCATGTAGGCTTTCACTTAGAAGATATTTGGAACAAGTAATTACCGAATTAAAAGAGAAATATCACCTTGTTCCTATGAACGGATCTAATTTGAACAATAATGGTGAACCTGTTGGGAAGAATTTCCGTAAGGGAAAGAAACAGCAGAGCTCGGATTTAAATTTTAAGAATAAGAAGGTTGGTCATTTAATTTATATAAAATTAAGAAATCAAAAGAGTGAACATATGAGCTCGATCGATACGATCGAGATCGATGGCCAGTGTTCAGATCGAGAGATAAACAATTTCTTGGCTCGTGAAGACCCAAAAAATCAATGTCCCAGGAAAGAGGTCATTGCCCAGGTTGAAAAGTATGACTTCGTGTCTAATTTACCCCTGTGTCTCAAGGGAAAAGAAGGTTTTTCAGGTATTAGTCACGACCTGGAACAAGACACAGGTAAAAATGAAGTACCCATTTTTTACTGTATTCCACGTCGGTCTGCCATTACCCCAGTGCACTGTGACAGCTGCCTAGACTCGATAGAGTGTTATTATAGAGATATACCACTCTTAGAGGCTCAAGTGAAATGCTTGGATACTCAGAATGCCCTATTGGAATGAGATAACTTTTACTTGATGGCACACACAGAGAGGGAAAATAAAAGATTCAAGAAGACCGGGAATATTATAATCAAAAATACAACCAGCTTCAAATCCATTATAAATTTCAAACTGTCAGATCCTTCTTTTGCTAATTTCTAATGGTAAAACTATTTTTTTTTTATTTTACTTGATTCTATTATGAATAATCAAAATAGGGATATTTAATTTGATTTCTTTTACTAATAATAAGACTAGCTACAGAATCTATGATTTTGTAGCCAGTCTCTTTTGAACAATAATTAGTATTGCTATCTAAATATTAAATCGATTTTTCTATCTACATGAAATGGAAGATTATGATGTTGCATGTAGAAAACACTTTGAATCATACGCTCAAAATATTCAGGAGTTTATGCCTTTTTATGTTTATAAAAATTTGGTTTATTTTTGACAAACCAACTCATGCATGAGTGGTTACTATTTTTACCATTTTTGTAATAGTATCTAATTTTTGTGAGTTCAACTTTATCTTGTATGATAAGAGCATTTGAATCTTGAGCTAGTTTAAATATTGTTCACTCTTAGTAGTGAGAACATCTTTTGTTTGGACACATTATGGATATATGACTTTCAAGACTGATATGGAGAAGATGTTCACTCCTCGGCTTTAGACCAGTGTGGCTCTTACCCATTATGTTTTGTCTTTATCTTATGAAATGTTATTATGTTTATACAGCTTTAGTGTGATCACCATATGATATTTCATATTATTTCAGCACTTTAATTATGTTCATAATTTACTGTCCTATATTGCATCTGTGATCAATATATCATTTAAATATCGTAGATTTATGCTGGATATTGAATGTTGTATTACATGAATGCTTTGTATTAAGTTTTTTTTATTATAAGTGTTCATCATTATAAGATCACCAGATCTGTATATTTATTTGTTTACTGTTATATTCTTGTTCCAAAACACCTTTGTGTTTGTTATGATAATACTGGCACCATTCTATTACATGTTTTCCTCATAGAAATGACATCTAGGAGCTTGAATTATGCAGGGACATGGACTCAGTTTAGTTGATTAATTACAGGTTAGTTTATTCGTGTTTTTGTTCTTTAGTTAGTTTATTCATCAATGAAATAAGAATAGCTTCAATTAGCTTTGACTGTTAATTTGTTCTTATTTCAAATCATGTTTAATTAGTATTCTTTTGTTCTTTAGATTTTAAATATTAAACAGAAAACATGAAATGTATGTGCTTTCTTTATCTACTTCATAAACACTTTCAAAAACATCTATTTCGCAACATATCTAGTAAATCTTGCAAGATTGTATATACATTGTTCATAACCATATGCACATATCCATACTTGTATTTCCACGTTCATAAATTATTAAATTTATATCTTTAGTATCATAGCTTCATAGATTAGTTTCATTTCTTTTATTATTTTTAGGACTTTAGTTGGCCAACGGAGCCATTAAACCCGTCAAGTCATTTCATTCCAAACAGCCTGGGTTATTTAGACAAGCCCGATCCGTATTTGAACTTCCAGTTGATGGTGTGTCACATACACCCATCAACAAATGGTGCTAGAAGGAGGGCCTGAATTAAATTGATGGCACGTGGAGGTCGCAAGACTCCTCCCCCACACACTCGCACTATTGGCGTAACGTGTAGTCTCTTAGACAATAATGTTACACTTGAAACAATAACTACCTCGAACAATAACCCTGATATTCCCGTTGAACCAGTGACACCAATTCCTCAAGGGGTCGACGTCCAAGAAATTGTTCGTCATTCACTCATAAGAACTCATAGTGCCTTATCCCGTATGAGACAACCTGGTAGGACACTTAATCAACCCCTTGATTTCACGAATATCCAAGAACAACTTCAAGGCACTGGTCTTCCCAAAAACCCTTTAGGTGGAAATACTACCAATCCTACCGAAACACTCATCCATGGAGTAGGAGGATCCGGTATTCCACAATATCCACATGATTCTTCTCCATCCTCTTCAGGAGGAGAGTCTTCAAATGAAGGCATCTCTTCATCAGAACCATCGCATCCTTCGAAACCACCAACTCCCATGGAAAACCAAAATAATCCTGCCATACCTTGGCTCGATCAAGATATCGTGGTTGTACCTAGACCCCAACACCCATTACCTAAGAATCCAGAGAAATGGTTGCCTAAATTCAATCCAGATTCAAAGCAATCCGTTGAGAATCACATCAAGAAATTTATCTTGTCCATTAGACTCTGAAATGTTGAACACAAGGATGCAGTATGAAGATTATTTCCTTATACTTTTGAGGGAAATGCCTCCACATAGTATTTTTCTCAATAGCCCCAGACCATCGTCTCTTGGGACAAGTTCGAAACTTGTTTCTTGGAAAAATTTGGAGATAATAAATCTCTGGAAGTCTTGGTTATGGAACTCTCTAGCTTAAAAATGAATCCTAAGAAAAAAGTAAAGGACTTTAACCAAATATTTCTCAAGTTAAAGAACAAAATCCCTGTCGATTCGATGCCCACAGAAAGTTTAATTGTTGCATATTATGCTAAAGCCTTGCACAATAACATAGCCATATGGGTTAAAAGGTCCAAGAAAAACACTTTGTTAGAAGCCTTTGAGGAGGCAAGTCAAATTGATAAAGATATATTGAGCTTAAAATATAATCTCAATAGTTAAGTTGAAACATCCTCGTCCTCTAAAAGGAAAATAGAAATTCTCACTAGGCCTCCTCAAACTAAAAATCAACAAGAAACTTTAGACTTAGAGAGCTTGCAGAAATCTCTCCAAAAATTGTCCAATCAGGTCGTTGAATTGAAAATATCAGTCGAGGAGGCATCCACAAGCAAAGGAAGTTTCAAACCTCCTTTCAGAAATATTTTCCCTCCCAATTGGCCAAACCCGACCATAGAAGGTCTAAATTTTGAAATTTTACAGTATGCTTTGCAAACTATCTTAGAAGCACATGATAATTATGCTTTTGTTCCTCCTGAAAATTATGATGATGCAGTTGAGGAAGAGGCAACAGAAGAGGAGGATTCATCGCCCCTTATTTTCGATAACTTGTCAGACAGTATCTTCCAAGCAAATTTTGAAATTGTCCACCCCTACAACACAAGAAGCAAAACACAAAACAAACCCCCTTCTAAAGTAAGTAAAAATGTGTTTCTAAGACAGTCAAAGCAAACAGAAATTAAACAAAACTTAGCAGCCCCAGTTTTAGAATATGATTTAATTGAAGATGTAAAAAAATTGAGGGCTAATATTTATGTTTTTGAACTGTTGAAATTTCCCCTTATTTTGCAGAAAATGCTTCAAAGCATCGCTGAAAATAGTAAAAAGAATGATCCTAGCAGCAAAAAATCAGCAGAAATTGATTCAAATACAACTAAAAATGTCCCAGCTAAAAATACATCTGAACCTCCAGACAAAAGGGACTTAGCAGAAAAAACTGTAGAAAATGTAGACAAAACTGTTTTAGGGACAGCAACAAAAAATCAGCAGAATTTTGTTGTTAACACTCGGAAAAATGTCCCACCTTTTTTATTAACCTTTGAAATTTTTAATAGGAATGTACATAATTGTATGGTCAATTCTGGTGCATAATCAAACGTGATTCCTCTATCTGTATGCCAAAAAATTAATGCAAAAGTTAAACCTTCTGATCTCAAAATCATTCAGCTAGATCAAACAAACGTTAAAGTAAATGGTGAGCTTAAGAATGTGTTGATTAGACTATCATCCAATCCTAAATTTCATTAGATAATTGATATTATCGTTGTTGATATCCCTGAATTTTATGGTCTGTGTTTTAGCAGAGATTGGTCAGAACAGCTGCACGGTTACTTTGCCAAAGATTGGTCTCACTTGTGGCTGCCTAAAAATGGACAGCCCAACAAAATCAGGATAAACAGAGAATGTTATCTTAAGCATACTGTAATGGATATGAATGAAACAAATGAGCCTTTCATTACATCTACAAATTCATTTGAAACACAGGGAATGAATACCTTCTTTTGTAATTTCATGACCGAAATTTCTTCTATCACTGATCCTGGGCAGCAATCTGAAGTTACAACCTATACTCAAACACCAGCTCTACCAAGTATGCCAAGTATTGTTGACAACACACATATCTGGTCCTTATAATTTGACAGATCCAAATCCAAAGAAGGAGCAGGTGTTGGTTGTGTACTCATCGATCTTACAGGTAATAAGACTTTTATTGCTTGCAGGTTAGAGTTTGAATGTACTAATAACACGGCCGAGTATGAATCACTACTGCAGGGACATAGGAAAGCACTGGATATGGACGTGAAAAATTTGATAGTATTCGGTGATTCGGAAATCGTGGTTAAGCAGGTAAGAAATGCCATACATTGCTTATCACCACATCTAAAAAGATACCAAACCGAGGTATGGATTTTGATGCATAAATTTTCAGCATTTAACATAAATTCCATTCCCATATTGAGTAATTCAAAAGTTGATTTATTGGTCAATGTTGCTTCTAAACTATTGCTCATTGAAGGTATTTCCCCTAATGCATTTTCAATTGAACTATTGTTCAGGCCGTCGATCCCGGATAACATCACAAGTTGGAGATTATTTGATGATGACCAGGAGATCATCAACTTTCTGCATATGGAAGACACCTTCCAGGGTGTAGTCATTGATGAAGGCACTCATGATGAGAACCTCTGAAACTTCATGGTAATATTTGATCCCCGATCTCCTGAATTGACATCCAAGTTGGTAAACTCTATCCCCAAATCTGTCGTAAGACTAGAGAAATTTTGTGACTTGCATGATAAATTTAGAGGGACAGTCAATTGTAAAATGAACAGTTCCTCTTTGATCTATGAAACGGTTAATTTACGAACAAAGGATAATCCTCAAAATATTAATCTGGGAATGGGATGTTCTGAGAAAGAAAGATCCACTTTTATAAAGTCATTTAAAGAATTTAAAGACATTTTTTCTTGGACGTATGATAACTTGAAAACATTTGACCCTAACATCATACAACATGTTATCCCTATGAAACCCCAGATTCAACCTTTTCAATAGAAATTGAGGAAGATGCACCCTAAATTGGAACCCACTGTTAAAAAGGAACTAAACAAATTACTAACCGCAAAGATAATTTTCCCAGTTAGGCACACACAATGGGTGTCTAATTTAGTCTCTGTAAGGAAGAAAAGTGGTGAAATTTGACTCTGTGTCAATTTTCAGAACTTAAACTGAGCGTCTGATAAAGACAACTACCATGTTCCTCCAATGGAACAAATTCTACAGCAAGTGTCTGGTTCTGAAAGACTATCTCTGCTAGTTGGTTTTTTGGGATACAACCAGGTCCTTATGTCTCCTTCGTACCAGCTTAAAACCACCTTTCATACCCCATGGGGCACTTACACCTACAGGAAAATGCCCTTTCGACTGATAAACATTGGTTCCACTTTCCAGAGAGAAATGGATATTTATTTTCGTGGCATCATTAACCAGTCAGTCGTGGTCTATCTTGATGATGTCATTGTCTTCTCTAAAAACAAGAAAGATCACTTGTCTCACCTTGGGGTTGTATTAGAATGATGCCACAAGTTTAGCATATCTCTCAACCCTAAGAAATTGGTCTTTGCAAAAGAACAAGGAAAATTGCTTAGATTTATAGTGTCTAAGGATGGAATGATTATTGACCCCGAAAGAACCCAAGATATTGCTAAACTACCCCCTCCTTTTTCCAAAAAATCCATGGAGTCCTTTTTGGGAGAGATTAATTTTGTTAGAAGATTTGTCCCAAGCTTCTCAGAAATGGTTAGACCATTACAAAATTTAATTAAAAAGGATGTTTTTTATCGTTGGGGATCACAAGAAATTCAGGATTTTGATTCAATTAGAAAAGCAATAATAGAGACCCCTTCTTTCATGAGTCCTGATTTTTCTAAGGATTTCACTCTTTACACCTTTTCTTCTGACCGATCTTATGTTGTTGTGCTTACATAGAAAAACGCTGAAAGAAATGAGATACCCATTGCCTTCACGAGCTCATCTTTTAAAGGAGAAGAGCTTAATTACCCAGCAGTAGATCAACAGGCATATGTTGTTTTGAAAGCAGTGAAATACTTCTGGTCTTACCTATTGAAATCCAGAACCAAGGTTATTGTTCCTTACCCAGCCATAAGAAATCTGTTAGTACAAAAAGAACTAGGTGAGAAAAGGGAAAATTGGATGATGTCACTACAGGAATATGACCTTGAAATAGCCCCTACACAAATTGTTAGAGGTCAAGGCCTATGTAAACTAGTGGTTGATTCAGTTGAAGAACAAGAAATTCAAATAAACACCTCAACTATGAATCATCATAATGAAAAATAGATCAGTTGTGCACAAGCTACTGCTAATTCTTGGTATGATAACATTAAATTTTATTTAACGCATGGATCTGATCCTCGCAATCTTGATCCCAAAAACAGAAGAGCACTTAGGCTTAAATCTGCATCTTTCCAGTTAATAAATGATGTATTATTTCGAAGGAACTTTGATGGTGTTTTTCTGCATTGTTTGGAAAAGGAAGAGTGAGAAAAAGTGTTATTTGAACTTCATGCAGGTGAAGTCGGTGGTCACTTTGGTGGAGATACCACTGCCCACAAAGTGTTAAGAGCTAGGTACTATTGGCCTACCTTGTTTAAATATGACCATACGTTGTCCCGCAAATGCATAATCTGCCAAAAGGCTGGAAGACAAGTGAAAAAGGCAGCATTCCCTTTACAGTCAGTTACTGTAGATACACCTTTTCAAAAATGGGGCCTAGACATCATAGAACCAATTAATCCCTCTTCTTTGTAGCAGCACAAGTATATCCTTACAATGACAAACTATTTTACAAGATGGTCCGAAGTTGTACCTCTAAAAGTGGTAAACACAAATCAGGTAGTATCTTTCCTAAACTCTCATATAATCACTCGATTCGGCATTCCCGAATGTCTAGTTTTTTATAACGCCTCTTAATTTTTGTCCCTTTATATGAACGTTTTTTCTCTAGAAAAAGGGATTAAACTGGAGTATTTTGCAAGCTACTACCCTCAAGGAAATGGCCTAGCAGAATAAACAAACAAAAATTTAATCAAAATGATTAAAAGGACAGTTTCAGAAAATCACAAAAACTGACACAATGCAATGTATAATGCACTCTGGGCTGATAGGGTAACACCAAAATCTTTTGTTGGTAATTCCCCTTTCTTCCTTGTTTACGGAAGAGAATCCATTCTCCCCCCACATGTCTTACTTCCTTCTCTGCAATTGTCGCATAAAGTTCAAGAAGAGGAGTGCCCTCCTCTAGAAAATCAAATAAATACCTTATTAAAACTAGAGGAGGTGAGGACACAAGCAAAGAAGAAATTGGATCAACACCAACAAATTGTAAAAAGATGGTTTGATTAAAATTCATCTTCAGATAGGAATTTCGATGTCAGAGATCTGGTTCTCAAGTGGGAAAAATCCCACGAGGGTAAGGGGGAACATACCAAGTTCCAAAACCTGTGGCTGAGACCATTTGTAATTTCTAAAAAATTGGGTCCCAGCTCTTTCTGTCTGCATAATTTGGAGGGACAAGCAGACACTTTCCCAGTGAATGGCCAGGCCCTCAAGAGTTATTTCACCTGACGATTTATGTTTCACCCTTATGTAAATATTTTGATGTTTTCTTTTTTTCTTTTATTTTGGTTCTTTTCATTTTTCTTAATTATGATTTGCTTTCTAAACAATATTTATGTCTGAGTCACCATTACGTTTGTGGAAGGGAATCAGAATTTTTCATTCATTAGCACCAATTGATAACTTCCCAAGCACTTGAGCAGTAAATGCTAAAACTCAGATCAAGCAGTGGCCCTGTCAACAGTATCAAAGTCAACTACATAAACATCGCTACACTCGTAATCTAAGTTAGATGTTGAATTACATTTCTTAGACATAAATACATCTGATGCTAAACTACGCTATTTCTGAGTTACGATCGGAATGCTTAACTTGTTGTTAACTGTTTCTAAAAATTTATTTCATCTGACTCACCCTAACATGAATTTTATAGTGATGCAGAGATAACTCCTTCACCCAGTATGTCGCCATTGTTGGTAGCCACCAATAATTTTCGATTCTTTTTACAATCAAAGTTCTCACAAAGAGATTATGTCTTTTTGTAGCTTCCATCACCTTTCATTTGTAAATATTTATGTTTCTGAGTTTCGAGGCGATGATTGGGTTAAGTTTATCTTATTGAGTTTTTTCGTTTACATTTTTGTTTGTTTTGATTTAAATTCATGACTGTAAGCATGAATTTAAATGTAAAACTTGGGCTTGGTTTCATATCCTTTACCTTAGAAATCTCGTTTTGAAGGCACCCATATATGGTTAAAATTCAAGTCTTATGAACTTATTGATTAATCCACTATCAAAATATTTGTATATTATGGGTATTGTGACTTCATTGGCTCTATGGTTTATTGTTGATTTAATTTGTTAAATGTTCGAATGCACAAAAATGTTGGTTAATAGTTGATATAGTTTTCATGAGTTTAATTGTCATATCACCATTCATATCAATTGGTACAGGCATGTTGTACCTACGTTTTCAATTCACTTTGGTGGCCTGAATATTAATGAGACCATTCATTATGTGAATTGGGGTTTTGTACTATGGAGGGTTTGCCATTCATCATGCGTAATGGCTCGTAGTTTTACGAGCCCTCTAGTTTTCATTTTCCCTTATGCTTCTTTCCAAGTAATGATAGTCCCCGATCTTTGCAATTTCCTTTCCATTACAGTTCTCTTAGACCTCTCTTTGTTGCTCATCCATTGGAAACCTAAACCTATCCCTTGTGATATATGTTGTATCCTTTTCATAGTGGCAATGGAACCCATGGTTCGTATCAAGCCGAATTGTTTCCAACCTCTTTTATACTATGATGATGCCATAGATGACCTGAAGGCTCACGGGTGGGATGTGTTCCTCAAGAAGTTCGAAGGCTACAATCTCCAAGTTGCACAGGATTTTTCACACACTTTCAATGGTTTTAGGGCCAAGGTCAGGGATGTACAGTTATAAATAACAGAGGATTTCATAAGCAGGGATTGAATGATGTATTACATGAATGCTTTGTATTAAGTTTATTTTATTATAAGTGTTCATCATTATAAGATCACCAGAT
Source organism: Picea glauca (assembly GCA_000966675.3). Taxonomy (NCBI): domain Eukaryota; kingdom Viridiplantae; phylum Streptophyta; class Pinopsida; order Pinales; family Pinaceae; genus Picea; species Picea glauca. The sequence continues at coordinate 670,473 of JZKD02S2229431.1, forward strand.
CTGTATATTTATTTTTTTATTGTTATATTCTTGTTCCAAAACACCTTTGAGTTTGTTCTGGGAATACTGGCACCATTGTATTACAGGTTTTCATCGTAGAAAGGACAGTTATGAGCTTGAATTGCATAGGGACAGAGACTCGGTTTATTTGATTAATTACAGGTTAGTTTATTCATGTTTTTGTTCTTTAGTTAGTTTATTCCTCAATGAAATAAGAATAGCTTCAATTAGCTTTGATTGTTAATCTATTCTTATTTCAAATCGTGTTTAATTAGTATTCTTTAGTTCTTTACATTTTAAATATTAAACAGAAAACTTAAAATGTATGTGTTTTCTTTATCTACTTCATAAACACTTTCAAAAACATCTATTTCACAAGATATCTAGTAAATCTTGCAAGATTGTATATACATTGTTCAAACAATATGCACATATCCATACTTCTATTTTGGCGTTCATAAATTATTAAATTTATATCTTTAGTATTATAGCCTCATAGATTAGTTTCATTTCTTTTATTATTTTTAGGACTTTAGTTGGACAACAGAGCCATTAAACCCGTAAGTTCATTTCATTCCAAACGGCTTGGGTTATTTATACAACCCTGGTCCGAATTTGACCTTATAGTTGATGGTGTGTCACGTATGCTCTTCAACAACAGTACAATCCACAACCTCCATGACTCTCCAAGGTACTTGAAATGATCTCAACCAATGACATGTGGAAGTTCATGTAGCGCTCGGACATATTTGCCTCTTTTGCTTTATTTGGAAGGTTAGACTTTGAAATTGCAGCCTACTAAGTTAAATAATCATAAATAATGGATGTTGACATGACTTATCGCTCAAATGAAAATATTTGAATCCAGGTGATGTCATCAAGCAATCATTTAAACATGTGTGTAATTCCTTTTGTCCCCCTCTCACAAAACTAAGTCCATCTCATTCATTTGATCTAGCATTGTTTAATCCCTTTAAGATAAGCTATCAAATCTTTAACAACATAATGCTAAATATTTATAACTTATACTAAAATTTGAAATGACAAGCAAGAATGAATGAGGAATAAAATAATGTAGAACAAAGTGGGTGTTAACAGAAGGAATGGAATATGCACAGAGGGCTTACATCCATGAAGATGAGATCAGAGGGATGTATGTCAGTATGGGTAATGAAGGTACAAATTCAAATGGACATGGATAAGGAAAGAAAGAAAGCATGAACTTGGTAGAGACCATAAAAAGTATGGAAAATAATGTCCATAGTTATAAAGATGATAATGAGAGGCTTATGAAAGATAAGGAGCAACAAGAAGGATTCAAAATCAAGTTAATGCAAATCTTGGACAAAATAGAGAAGAATATGGATAAGGAGGCTAAGTCAATAAAATCAGGGAGTTACAGATCTCATGAGGAGAAGAGAAGAAAAAGAAATGTAGGAAGGAATCACCAATACTCCCCAAGGTATTCAACTAGGAGAGAACACATTAGTTCAAGTTCACCCCCTATCAGGAATCATAAGAAGAGGTCTTGGGTGAATGAGCTACAGGGAGAAATGAACAAAATCAAGCCTCCTACATTTTATGGTGAGCACAAAAAGGATGAGGATGCAAAGACATGACTTCTAGGCATGAGGAAGTATTTTCAATTGCATAATTACTCTTCACAGAAAGAAGGTAGAATTTCCATATACCAACTCAAAGGAAAAGCATCAATGTGGTGGGACCAGTCTGTGCAAGTGCAACACATTGATGAGAAAAAGGTTACTTGGAGAGAATTCAAAAGGTATTTTCAAAAGAAGTACTTAAACAATAGATACTATGATAAGAAAATGAAGGATTTATTTGAACTTGAGCTTGGGAGTATGACCATAGATAAGTATGAAATGAGGGTTTTAGAACTACTAAAATATGTTTCTTTCATCAAGGACGAACAAGTTAATATTCATAGGTATTTGAGTGGGTTGTCATATTTTATTAGTAATAATATATAGTATGATGATCCCAAGACACTATAGGAAAATATAAGGAGGGATAAATTATTTTATTATCATCATACAGGAAGACCAACCTTCCAAAAAGCTTGGGAAGACAAGAAGAAAAGAAAGATGGAACAAACGAAGAAGGGGACTAAGCCACCATTCTTCATAAATAATTCTCAAGGAAATCCAGCTCCTAAAGAACCAAGAATGATGCAGACAATGGGGAAAAGACCAAGGCAACCACCTATTCATGTTAGGGTTGTGGGGGAGATCATATGTATCGATATTTCCCTCACAGAGGTGAAAAAGTGATCATTTTTCACAATGTACAGCAAGTTGAAACAGTGGAGGACATGGGAATAAATGTACCTAGGATCTACGCAACCATGGATAACAAGAAAGTTGAGTTTTAGTCACATATGATTGAAGTGGAAGGTAGGATCAACAACCAACCCATTATTATTTTAGTTGATCCAGGAGCTAGTCGTAGTTATCTAGATCCTGATATGGTGGAAATATTTTAATCTCCAAGAAGCAAGCTTGGAAAACCTTGGTTAATGAAGCTATCTACAAGCGCTAAAATAAATATTAATGATATAGTTAAGGCATGCCAAATGGACATGAATGGACTGAGCACAAGGGAAAATTTGAATATCATAACTTTGGGCTCATATGACTGCCTAATCAGTATGGATTGGTTGGACCAACATCATGTTGTCCTAGTTTGTTATAATAAGGAATTTACCTGCTTGGATGAGGAAGGGAACTTAAGGAAAGTTCGGGGAATTCTCAGGGAAGCAACCATCAGAGAAGTTCCAGCCTTGCAGCTAAAGAAAAGTTTTAGGAAAGGGTGTTAAATATTTGCAACACATATGGAAGAGACACCTAAATATAAGGTGCCAATTATTGAATATTATGTAGTCCTAAAATAGTTTGAAGATGTATTTAAAGAAATATTGGGATTTCCACACAAGAGAGATATTGATTTATCCATCAATCTGATGCCTAGAGAATCCCTAGTATCCAAGACTCCTTACAATATGAGTACACTAGAACTGAAGGAAATGCAAATGAAAATTGAAGAGATTCTGAAGAAGGGGTATATACACCCGAGTGTGTCACCTTGGGGTTTCCCAGTATTATTTGTGAAGAAAAAGGATGGAATGTTGAAACTTTGCATTGAATTCAAGCAGTTGAACAAGGTAATTGTGAAGGACAAGTATCCTTTGCCAAGGATATATGACCTCTTTGATCAGCTGAAATATGCTAAGATATTCTCCAAGAGTGATCTTAGGTCAATCTATCATCATGTAAGAATTAAATAATAACACATCAACAAGACTACCTTCAGAACAAGGTATGGTCATTATGAGTTCACAGTGGTGCCATTTGGATTATCAAATGCACTAGTTTTCTTCATGTGTTTAATGAATGGTATGTTCAGGGATTACTTAGATAATTTTTTCATTGTCTTCATGGATGAAATTCGTATATATTCTAAGTCTAAGGAAGAGCAAGAGAAACACTTAAGGATGGTATTATAGGTATTGAGAGAGAATCAATTGTATGCAAAATTAAGCAAGTGCTCATTATACCATAAGAAAATTCATTATTTTGGGCATATCATTTCAGAGGAAGGGATAGCAGTGGATCTAGAAAAGATAAGGGCCATTGAAGGATTGAAAACACCAAGGAATGTCTATGAGGTGATATCATTCATGGGACTTGTAGGTTACTATAGGATATTTATTGAGGTATTATCAAAGATTGCACACCCAATCACTTCCTTGCAAAAGAAGGATGTGAAGTTTGAGTGGGCATTGGATTGTGAAAGGAGTTTCCAAAATTTGAAGAATTTATTAACAAGTTCTTCAATATTAAGGATTTATGCTCCAAATAAATACTTCATTGTATGCACTGATACATGTAAAGAAGGGCTTGGTGGAGTTCTTAGTAAGAATGGGCATGTGGTATGATATGAATTAAGGAAATTAAAGGAGCATGAAAGGCACTATGCTACTCATGATTTGGAATTGGCAGCCATAGTGCATGCCTTGATATGTGGAGGCACTAACTCATGGGAAAAATATTTTAGTTGAGGACAGACCATAGTGGTATGAAATAATTATTTGGACAACCAACTCTAAATGCCAAGAAAAGCAGGTGGTTGGAATTCCTCAGTGAGTATGACTTTGATATAAAGCATATCAAGAGTAAAGAGAACAAAGTGGTTGATGCACTCAACAGGAGATTGCATGAGATGCATGCTACAACCATTAGCATGTACAGATCATATTTGAAATATAGAATTTTAGAGGCTGCAAAATCAGATCTACAATACATGGAAATAAAGACAAAATTACAACAAGGTATTTTGCATCAAAAAATTCAGAATTTTGAGTTAGAAGAGGATGAAATTATTATGTACAGAGGAAGAATTTATGTGCCAAATTCTTCGGAGTTGAAAAATATGATATTAAAATAAATGCATAACATTCCTTATGCTGGGCACCTAGATTACCAGAAAACTATTGCAGTTGTCAAGAGCCAATATTATTGGCCAAACATGAAGAAAGAAGTTGTTTATTTTATTGTTAGGTGTTTGGAGTGTCAAAAGGTCAAGGTTGAGCATAGACCCCCCGTTGGTTTCCTACATCCATTTCTGATTCCTAAGTGGAAATGGGAAGTTCTAACAATGGATTTCATCACCAAACTTTCCAGAACAAACAAGCAGCATGATTCTATCATGGTATTCATAGATAAGCTTACTAAATCTTCCCATTTTATTCCTATGAAGCTCACTCACAAGGTAGCCAACATTCTTGATATTGATATGAGATAAATTTTTAGGTTGCGTGATGTTCCTAAGACAAGTGTATCTAACAAAGATCCCAAATTTACATCAATTTTTTGGAAGGGATTTGAAAAAATATGAATTTTAGCACAACTTATCATCCATAATCAGATGGGGAAAATAAAGGGTGAATCAAGTGATAGAATACATGCTAAGGATGTATGTGATGGATAAACCATCCAAATGGGAGGATTATTTGCACTTGGTGGAGTTTACTTATAAAAATGGGTATCAAGCATCTCTAAATATGATCCCATTTGAGGCACTTTATGGCAAAAGGTGTAACACGCCAGAGAGTTGGGACAACCCAGTCAATAGAGAAGTAGTTGGACTAGAATTACTCAGGGAAATGGAAGAGCAGATTCTAAAAACAAAAAAGAATTTAAAGGCTTCCCAGGACAGGCAGAATTTTTTTGTTGATAAGGGAAGAACTCACATAGAGTTAAAAGTGGGTGACCATGTGCTCTTAAAATTAAATTCCAAGAGAAGTTCCATGAAGTTGGGAAATTGTTCAAACCTGGAAGCTCGTTATTATGGGTTGTTTGAAATCCTCGAAAGGATTGGTTCTATAGCATACATGTTTTCCTTACCTGCATCAATGTGTATACATAATCTGTTCCATGTATCATTTCTTAAAAAGTATGTACATGATGTGAATCATTTCATTGATTGTAATGTGATTCAGCTGGAGAAAGAAGGTGACTTTCAAGTGAAACCAGTTTTCATATTGGACCGAAGGATCAAGCAGCTTCAGAATCAATCCATAGGGATAGTAAAGGTCCATTGGACCTCGTACGGTCCTGAGGATGCAACTTGGGAGCATGAATATGCTATGTGGGTAGAGTATCTTCATTTGTTTGAGGACTTTTGAAGTTTTGATTGTATATGTGTATATATTTCACTGAGTACAGTGCATTAATAAGGGGGCTGGGAATGTAATGCCCATAGGATACAAACCCCATTGTAAATATAAATGTAATTGTACATATAGGTTGGTGAGCTAGCACACTTTGGGGCCAGACTATATTTTTATGTATGTATTTGAGGCCATAGTTCATGTATGGTATTTGGGCTGGTGAGACAGAAGTTGAAAGGCTAGTGAGCCTATTTTTGTAAAATGTAATCACACTTAGTTTTTAATGAAAACACATCACTGCAGCAAACCAACCATGTACAAGAGTATGGGGGGGTAAACTCCACCAAAATGGGAAAGGGGGGGATAAAAGTCTAGGGAAAAGGGGCTAAGCTAAGGGGCTTAAGCCCAAAGGAATATTTTATGAATATTCCTAAAGTGTATAAAGTATAAAGTATGGATATTTTAATATATCCTAAGTCCTTATGTTGAGGAACGTATTTCCATGTGGACCCAATCTAGTTCCCAACATGGAAAGTGTCAAGTTGGGAACATGAAAATATATTGGGGGGATTTAGTTCATTTGACCATATTTCCATTATGATTCTCACCTCACCACCTTCATACTAATCTCATTTGTACCTTCATGCTACTAGTACCATACCTATACCTATACTGGGGGAGATTTGGATTTGGATTGAAGAGGTGGGTTGTCAGGCCCATCGTACATTGAAGAAGCAGTTTGTCAAGCCTGTAAGAATTCTCTCCAAGTGAGATAATTGTTGGGAATTGATTTCTCGAGGTGTCAAAATGCAGCTACAGGGCTCTAAGACTTATTTTCTGACTTGTTATTGAAGCCCCAGAAGGGAAGTGGGGAAGCTAAAGGATTGTTGAGAAAAGAAGGGGCACACTTCCTAGGGTGTGATAGGCATGTGGGGAAAGAGGGACTAAAACATTTGTGTGTTGACAGTAAATATAAGTAAAAAAATGTATATAATCAAGAGTATTGAAGGCCACTACATATTTTCTAAATCTATGAGCAAATTAATTGCAAAACATGTGTTTTCTACTTATAAACCCTTTTATACTTCAGAAATTGTTTAACTTGGTTTTTCAATTGACATGCACTAGATCTCCCTAAATAACACAGCTTGTGTTTATCTCTCATATGTTTAATACTCAAACCAAGCATCATGAAAAATGAAAAGTATCCATGTTGATTATTTTGATCATCAGCAAGTGTTCTATTTGACACAAGTTAAACCAAAAATTGGTAAAAAGTATTCTTTCATAAAGAGAATTTTGACATGAACCTGTGTATCCACCATTGATGTGTGAATTCTTTTGTTAGAAACAACATATTTTCTATCATCAAATTTTTAGGAGCTAGTGTCCACGAAATTTGAAGGTGTGTGATTTTAGAGATCCATCTTTCAATGGATTTTCAATAGTGATCCATTGAAAACATGCTAGAAGTTGATATTTTTTTTTATACCTCTTTCTTGACAACAATGGAACACGAAATTTATCCAATTTGCAAATTTGCAAATTGTTTCATTCTGAAATTTCACTCTCTCACTGACTGTAAAGAATTACATTGATTGTGAGTGTGGTGAAAGCAAATAAATACTATGTCCTTGATGTTGAATTCAATATTTAAAATATTGTAGTGCAGCTAGGGATAAAAAAAATATTAACACTAAATTTTTAATATTAAAAAAAAAAGCATTCTTAAGTTCCACAAAATAGGCTCAGGAATATTATCTAAGGCGTTGAGTAGATATTTAAGTCTTTTTCATAGGAAGTGAAGAAAGGGATTTGGCATGCACCGGTCCCAATGATGGATCTTCTGCTTGGCTTCCCATAGAATCATTAATCTCCCTTCTCATCTCAACTTGGCGTGTAAATGCATGATATCCCATTGACAGTGTATCGAAGTGTATCTAAAAATAGGACCTATGAGAGAGGAAAATGTTTTCCAAGTGATGAGGCACCACCCCTACGAAAATTTGTTCATTCCATTAAATTTTGGCTCTCTAAGTTTTCAAAAAGGCTACTTGACCTTTCCAAGTTTGATGCACTTAAAAAGATACTTTGCTTCCCATTTGAATAGCCAATCAAATTTGATCCATATGGGTTAATGGAGGATATATCAAACCTCAAATTACCTATCATTGTTCTAAGTTATTTACAAAATAAAAATCCTTAAACTAAACCATCAAAAATATAGAGATTCAACATTAATTAACTAGTTGCCACATAATTTTCTAGTGATCATTCTATAAAGTGTCCATCTCAATAGAGCACTTCCTTAAATCTTGTCCACATTAGCTCAACCGTTTTTCATCTACACATGGCATTACATAGAACTTGTAACTAAAATAGAATAAAGAATAAAAATGTGGTCAGGACCAATATCTCCCAAAGAGAAAATACAAGAATCCAACAATTAAAATCTCCCATCAGAGTCACATCATCAATAATTGTAGGAAACGTGGAAGAGTAAACTTTCAAATATTAAAAGAAAATCAAGATGCATTTTACAGCAAAGGTAGTGGTGTAGTGATTCATCAATTCTTTATGTTTTTGTGCCCATTATGTAACAGTGCATTGAATATGGATACTAACACAAACATACTTCTAGATTTCTAAGCTCAATGATTCATATCTTTAACCTACACAAATACCCAACATATCAAATATCAGAATTCAAGATGTGGATCCATGAGGTGGGTTTGTGCTAATACTATATCCATACAAAGTGTGTTTCCTAAGGCCTATAATGTGGAAACTTTGGTGTGACCCCTCTAGCCAATAATAGGGATCACTTATATTATGTTGACTAGGAATTGGGCCCACATCAGTAAGGTGTAAAGAAATAGGATATACATGACATTATTATAGGGTGAGTGCACTAAGTTGGTGGATGATAAAATGGCAACAGGGTGAGCATAAATGTGCACTCATGGGAATGTGTGTGCATGTATAAGAACGGCATGCGTTCTTAATCCTACAACCTTAGTACTCACCAAACCGCCACATAGACTTGAAAACCTAGATTATTTAGGAACGTCCACGCGTTCCTGAGAAACATGTGTTCAAGAATGCACACATCTTGCTCAAAAAAAATTGAAATGAAAATAATTCATGTGCTTTAGGAATGCTCACGCGTTCCTAAAGCACATGCTCATTATTACTCTCTCT
>JZKD02S2229431.1:696823-735159 GCA_000966675.3 Picea glauca
GAGAGAGAGAGAGAGAGAGAGTTATTTGGTGTTAACAATAACACGTGCACATTATTGCTCCTAATAATGCGCACATGTTTTAGGAATGGGGCGAGAGTGACAACTCTAGCATACATGTATATTGAGTTGGTTTCCTTGGATTTAGGTTCAGGATGACAAACCTAGTGGTTTGGTCTGCAAATACATAAAAATCTCCATTTTTACGAATACCTCTCTAGATATCTATTTTTTACATTGATTTTATATATGCTACACAAATCCATTTTTTATGAAACTACAGACATAGATAGAGTCGACTGTGTGGATTTCAAATATATAGTTAACTTTTAAAATTAATATTGTTTACTAATTTTAATATATTTTTGCCTTGACATATATCAAAATCCTAAAATACATACCTCATTTATTTCTTCTATAACATTTTTTCAACTTATCCATTTTTCAAATGAGTTATACGTTGCACTAGATGAGACTGATATCTACAATCTAAAAAAAAAGAATTTGTTTTTATAATGTTAATGATGTCATTATTATCAAAGAATGATCTTTCTAAAAACTATTCGTACATAGGTATCCTGAGAATCGACAAAGAGATGCCAAATCTTGGATTTAGCATAGACTTGGAGACTATCATCCATTGGAGGAAGATATTACAGAGGCTCAAAGCAGTTCCTACTCAACTAAAAAATGCTATTAAAAATGTATTTCCCCTTTCCTAGTACTCATACAAGAGGAATCATTAAAACCCTTATATAAATGATGGCATGGACTTTGATAAGGAGAAAGGAGTGGACTTTGAAGTTTTGGATGAAATACTACATTCTATCCCTTTGGAGTAAGTTGTAAAATGTTTTGTTAAGTATATTCTCCTTCAAAGGAAATGAGGTTATGCATTCATTTTTTTACTTTGCTTACAAGTAGATCATCTTTAAATAATTTTGGATTACTCACAGATTAATATTCATCGTTATCCTTGTCACCTTATTACCAATTTCTTTATATCTAGTTTGTATCTCAACAACTTGATTTCTCTGTAAAATTATAGTATATTTAGCATCCTAGTCCCATTTTTTAATTTTTGTCTCAACTTCACCAATATGTGTAGTTGTTACTTGGTTATATTGGGTATACATGATCTATTTTAACTCTTTCCATGAGGGATGAACTTGTATATGTTAGGGTTATAAGTATACCTATTCATGAATGTAATGAGGAAATTCTTGTAAAGATCCATAGTTTTTTCCCCATTCCACATTTGAAAATTGGCCATTTCTATGAGTATAATGTTAATATGGAAAGAAACTATCTATTCGACATTTTATTATCCAACATATTTATAGAATGCAAGCAATTTTTAAAACATAATAAAAGAAAGTAATGCACATTGAAATTTGCAAGCTCAAGTATTTTATAGTATCAAAAAAATATATTGCTATGCTACAAATTTTATTTTTATAGCTCTAATTCCTAGAATGAGAATGATTAGAAATTCATTAGCACTATACCCAGACTTGTTATGAGGGAAAGCTAAAAATTCATTATTCTCCCTTGTTCACTAACTATAGGTAAGATGGTGTGTCCCTTGAACTTCTTTATAAAGAAAAAACCCCCTTTGCATTCTTAGCTCTGTCATCCAGCCATGAACTATAGTTAGCTAACACTAGAATATAGACAGTTGAGTATGACCCCATAGTTACCCAATAGTTATATATCCAACACAAATTTGGAGAGAGTTGATGGTAAAACCATATCACTATTGAAGAATATCAATATGAGTAGAAAAGGTCATGGATTGATCCAAATTCCATGCTAATTGTGATCCCTTCTTGGTCACACAATAGAATAAACTTTAATCTTAGTTATTAAATATGTAAATGTTTTTTTTATATTGAGAAGTCTAATGGAGATATATTTAAGAAGACCCAACATATGTAGGATTTATATTGTAAAAGGATCAATAGGGAAACTCAAAATACCATATTTATTATTATTATTATTACTATTATTTGTGGGAGGGAATTAGACTAGTCTAGTGCACTGTAATTTTCTTTCATACTCATTTTTTATATAACGGAAAGAGATTTCAATAGTGATTTGATCCTTTAGTTAATTAGGTATGTAGAAAACCTTCAAAGCATCAATAATTATTCTAAAAGTGTATGTTCTCATGTCAAATGCAAAAGTCTTCTCGATAAAGAACCTTTTCAAGTATGTTGGGTGTATAGAGTAACTAGCATTATGGTCGGTATTATTTTTTAGAACAAAATGAAAGAAGAGTTATCACAATGAAATACACATAAATATTTCTAGAAACAGAGAAATACAGTAATACATGATTTATGTTAATGAAATAAATGTACGGAGACTGTAAAAATACAGAGTGAAAGACTCGCTAGAATGGTGGCATCTTATCTCTGAGAAGAGATGTGATGGCTACTCACATTCACAAGAAGATGATTGTTACAATGAGGCTCCAAAGGAATTTTTAACATAAGGAAAATCCAAAACCCTAACCCTGGAAGATGAAAATCCAAAAGGTTTGCGGGCCCTGATGGGGGTAGTTGATACGTCAACCTCCCGAGGGCGTAAATTTTGCATACGATCTTTGTTTGGGGTGCTCGATACACCATTGGAAAGGTATAACCGAGAAGAAATATGTTTGAATGGCCTAGGATAGTGCTTTTGGAAATTTCTTGGGCCCCAAATCCCCAAAAAGCATCTTTTAGGGCCTCAAAACGACCCCGGAATTTTGGGACGTGAAAAATGTCGAAAAACTGCCAAGATGGAAAAAATTATTATGAGCCAATGGAAAATGTGGGTGGCCACCAATATCCATCTAGATCACATTATATAGTATATAGAAAGAAAAATCCTTAAAATATTGATCCTTAAGAGAAATTACAAAAAAAAATGATAATCCTTAAGAGAAATTACAAACAAAAAATGACAATCCTAACAACCTACCACAATGATTCTATATTTATTTCTCTTTTCAAAAATATGCATGATATTGGAAATATTACGAGGATAATGAATTCAATAACCTAGTGGAGGACATCATATATGTTTATTGATCTATACAGAATTCTATAAGTGTAAGAGAATTTAGATGGGACCTTTCTCCACCAGTTGACTTAATGGAAGGACCCAAACCATAATAACATAGATCCTCCCTAGACATGGGGTTTTTACTATTGTCGCTTAATGTATCTATTTATTGTGGCAAGTTGGTTTCCTACCATTATTTATTTTTCTCTTGGTTTCTATCCCTAAGGCTAATAGTTTCACATTGTTTTGTTCAAGCCCTTGGGGCATGGAATAAAAATAGTTTTGATGTAGCCCTTATGGAAGTGGATAGATATTATGATTCTTTTCTCATAGTTCTTATTTTTTGCAACCATTTTTTGTGTATAAAATTCCATGTACATATTGTTTATATTAATAAATTTTAAAGGAATGATTTGTTATCTTGCGATCCCTAGACTATCACAAAGTCTGAGATCGCATTCTTATGAGTTTTCATACTTTTCTATTGATAAGGTGTTATCATTATCCATCGATGAGTTGTTAGTGAGATCTATATATAGAGGTGATCGAATACACGTACTATAAATTTACATCATGATATGAATACTTCTGTTGAGAATGTCTTAAATCCTTTTCCACCAAGTGCTTGTCTAGCTTGTTTTATTTCTTAATATGGTATCATAGCTCTTATGGTCTAAGGGGCATGATAGCATAGTCATAGTTTTTCCATGGAAAGTGAAAATTGTGACTCCTTCATGGTAATGATCCATGAGAGGTTGAATGGTAAAGAAGATACAAGAGTGTAATACCCCCCCTTAGAGTTAACCACTACAATGAAGTGATTGTGCAAAATCAACAATTAATATAAAGTTATGTAAGTTATGTGAAAGATACATTTACATATATTTAAATACTTGTTGTATTTTTTTTTAAATTTTAATCATACAAGTAATGTGATCTACTACATTAGAGCATTCATACCATGTAATGTGAATTTTTCCATAGAAACAAAATCACATTTTTATATTCATAAAGAGTACAAAATTTCATTCTTCATCATCCATCAAAAGCCCTCAAATTTCCCCAACTATCCATCCACTTTTGTTATCCTTCACTATTTTTTGTCATTTTTTGGCCAATATATAGGATCAAGACTTTTCCATATACATCAATTATCATCACTTAATTTGTATACATATGATATCATTATCAATAAATAAATAAAACACCAAATATATTGTAATATAAACCAAAGACCATCATCATAAGTATAGTCAAGACTCAGAGCTCGGCCCCTCGGAAAATAAAACACTAGTACTTCCCCAGTAGGAAAAAATATTCCTTTCTTTGATGGTTGATTAGTCTCGTCATTGAATTCTTTGTAAATATGACTAACAGAACAATGCTTGAAAGATGCAATAATCTCTTTTAGATGAAGTGCTACAGCCTACATTACCACATTGTTGACCAAGTGTTTTCCCGGTTTTTTGGCCATGCCACCAACAAACAATCCCCAAGGACTTGTACATCCCTTAGTCTAAAATCAAAGGCCAATTTTAGTAAGAAATTCAAATCCAACATCTCTGCTAGATTATTTGAAACTTTTCCATTGTTGATCTGGATTATGTTGAGAACAAAATGAGATACGAACAAAACTAATCTCTGCTAGATTATTTAAACTCTTTCTACAGTTGATTCAGATTATCTTGAGAAAGAAACAATATACAAAAAAAAATATAGTAGAGAACACCTAAATACAATGAAATCCAACTTCTATTAATGAACAAAAGAACAGAATAATGTAGAACACAAACTGGCTAGAATGGTGGTATCTTATCTCTTAGGAGAAAGATATGTCAACTACTCTCATTCTCAATAAGCATTACATCACACTCCATTGCATACTCAAAGGACCTCCTTCACCTTGATTATATATAATAGTCCCATGATGCATGTGGGATAAATTCGTCTAAGTTTACAAAATTCCATAGGCATGTAAAACACTAGGACTTCCTAGGAGGTCACCCATCCCAGTACTACTCTAGTGCTCAATCATGCTTAACTGTGAAGTTCTGGTGGGATACGGTGCATTAACGATGTAGGCATGTACATTAGACCACTAGAAAATCATTACATGATGGTATTAATTAACAAATGGAGATGGAACTACATTTCATTCTGCATCAAAAAGGTGAATATAATGGTTTATCAAAACCACAGGATCGAAAAATGTCGATTCAGTGGAAAAGGTGGATGGCCACCAAGATCCACTTGGATTAGTCCTCTCTCCTTAGGAGGAAATGGTCCCCATTGTTTGAAGTTGCCTCAAGAGATGGGGAAACTTATTTTTAATTTGAACCTTGGTGACTTTCTTTCCTTGTTGAAGTAGATGTCCTACTTGTACTTGGCATTAGCCTATTGAAGGATGTCATGAACTTGTTTTTGGAGGTTCAATAAATCTGGTTGCATTATATGACTTGGTCTAAGTGTAGGAGGAATCTATCAATGAATATGCAATAGGAAGATATATATCAATGGCAGCTAATGGCTAGAACCCCAAGTACACCTAAAAAGGGTCACGGCCAATAGAGATATGTTGAACATATGGAAGACTATCATTCTCTAGAAGGGAGTGTCTATAGATTGTACCATTGGTTAAGGGAGAACCAGGCACCAATTCAACGGAATTCTTGACTTAACAGTGTAGAGGAACCCCCATAGGTAAAAAAAAATATTTGTACAACTCTAAGATATTGTCGACATGCTTATGTTGTATAGAAAGGTCTTGGGTCAAGCCTATGGTGGTCATAGTGACATTTTTTTCACCTTTTTACCGGATTGTGAAGAGCGAAAAAATTGTGGTATGAGAGATTACTTTGCAGCATTGTTTTGTCGAAATCAATGAAATGGAAGTAGTCATAACTACCTCTAGTATCATGTAGAGATGATCCCCACAAGTAAAAGTGACACTATAAGTTTGAGACCCATAAATAGAGTGATGTTTCCACATATATGGTTGTCATAAAAGAACATCATAGACTTCAAGTGGATAAAAATCACACAGTACCTCATCTTTGAAGGGATTGATGCCATAGGACAGGAGACATTGTTGATTGAGGTGAAGGTCTCATATCTATATCAACAAAGAAATGGTGTATGGTTGGGGGTGTGGTATCATTGGAAACTTCAATCACTTCATGACCTCGGCCATGATCAGGTTCCTTTGGCTCCCACAGTAAACAAAAAAATATATCGGGGTCCCCTTCACCCACATATGTTAATGGAAGAGGCTCTACCCCTCCTCAAGCTCCTCTGAATCGTTTTTTTTTTTATCTTTGTGGTTGTGATGGTAGCACTAATTTATGCATCGATGATATTATTTCCATGTTCTGAATCAAAGTCTAAGTCCGGTCAATTCCTTTTCTTTAATCTTGGCCAATAATGATTATTTTGAGTGGCATTCATCAATGTTGTGTCAAGGGATGTTTTGGAACTCACACCACTTTCCAGTGTCCGTCTTCATCTTCATGTTACCATTATTTTTCTACGGCTTGGAATGGATGTCTTTAGGTTTTCCTTCCTTGCTTTGTCCCTTTTTTTGTGAATTAGGGCCACCTTTTCCATTCTTCTATTGTTGTGGATTTGTAGACTCGAACTCTTGCTTATTTCATTTCTCAAATTTTTCTTCAATTTTGATAGCTTATCGATCAGCATCTCCCAGTGAGGATATGACCAATAAATACATTTTTTTTTGGATGTATCTATGTAGGCCATAGCGTTACTTTAGAACCAAGTGTCTCTCGGAATATTGAATACCCATATTTAAGTGTAAGGTATGGAAGATGTTGGTATACCCTGGCACTATCTAGTCTCTCTCCTAACGCAGAGTCATCCATCTCATATACTATTCATCAAAGTTTCTGGCAGGGTATAAATCCTCCATGAGGGAATCCACAAAGGCCACCCAGGTGGGTCCTCTCTCGGATGGCATATATTTATCCAGGGTGTGCCTCTCCCAGTAACATTCCCACCAATATTTGACATGGGGAATGGTTTTAAGGAGCATGTTGTAGCCAAAAAATTCCCCCATTTATCTTACCTGGTGAGGTTCAAAATAAATGGTGCCCCTACTATTCCTTAGATTCAAAATCCTAACCTTACCTACAATTGGATGTCACCTATTCTTCTTTGGAATAATTGTGTAAAAGGGAAATTATTTAGAAGCTCCATCATTGAACCGGTTACATGCCATCTATCCAAATACAGTAACCATTGTCCTCTTGATATTATATCCTTTAAAGGAGCTAGTTGAATACTTTTCTAGTACCCCAACAATAGGTAAAGAAATATGTTTGGTGACTAACCGATGGGAACTAATTTTTGAAAAATAATTTTCAGTCTTATTAGTTGAATTGAACATAGATGGGAATTTTTTTTATATAATGATGTGCTCACATTAATGATGCACTCACATTTTCCTCTCACTGTGTAGAGATGAGAAGACATATTTATTCTATATTTATATGACGCATTAAGGAAGCAGACATCCCTAACATAACAACAATATTTCCTGTAGGGGAGTGTAATTATTCGAAGCAACAGTACACAAGTTCTCCCATAAACTTAGAAGGACCATTAATAGGGACAATGTTTTGAAATATTTCTATTGGCTCGCGCCCGCGGGAATGTAGGAATTTTCTAAAAATACATATTATCCATGTATATATATCATTGCAGCATCGCATGTCCATGAACACACCTTGACAATGTACTTGCATGCACCCCTACAAAAATCCCAAATGATCCTAGGTTGAAAAATTCCAAATACGTGTGAGCCTGCATGTCACATAACCTTCCCTACGAGGCCTACCAGTGTGGGCCCCACCCTTCGTGGTACAAAATTTCAAGCATGTTTACTACAAATGCATCCATGCCTCGATACTTATTTCACCTTTACATCATGAACCAATGACCCTAAGGCACCATGAAATCTATTCAAAGATCACAACGTTGGTGAAACCTAGTGAGATTAATTTTTCAAGGTACATGTCATGAACCCACACACCGCTTTTCCATTGGGGAGAATCTTTATGGGAAATCACTCGCGGGATTTTTCGGCCTAGAAACATTGACACCTGAAATCATGTAACATTGAAGCCCTGCAGCCCGCAAACCTACTAAATGAACTCCATGTGCATAACCTATAAACATGTAATCTATCAACCTACTCTCATCCTCGCAAATTCATTCATGTGGATACATTCTTCCAACCTACACACAGAATACATATGATGAGACTTCTCCCATATGCACATCACCCTATTTGGCCTTTCACACACAAAATATCCTTGTGAAATAGATGAATTATAATGAAGTACAAAGAATTTCATATAAACATAGGATATATTTAGGTTGAAATTAGTTATTTTTATACGATGGCTAATAATTTTTTTGGATTTTCATGTACTGTAATACTAATGGAACAAGCAGCCAGGAAAGCATACACAAATTGACATTCTTGATATTTAAACAAATGATGAACATATCCCTCCTCACATGAAGCATATAAGCTTGGAGTATTATATGACTTGGGACAAACGACAAGACAGAGGATAAATGAAAATCAACAACTCATGCAAGATCATATGGATTTCAGGCGATTATTGATGACCATGTCTATTATAAGTAGGAAGAGTCAAGTAAGACAACATTAACGTCATGCTTGCCTCGGCATCATACCTCAACAAAGATCAACCAAGAAGTTATAAGAGCAATAAGAATAAATGGAAAACATCGTTGTTTATCAAAGGTATGGGTAGAGAGAGAGTTATCTTAGCATAAAAAATAGGGACAATATATTCCTTCATCGAGATATTTCCACCCGAAGGAATTGTCAAGACTCAAGAGAGCCTCGCCAGAAAGGAAATTCATTTTTTTTCACAAGCAGTAGAATATGTGTCACAACAGAAAGGAGGATTTAGATCAAGAGATGGTAGTAATACAAAATTTGAGCTAATTTCCATCCAAATCAAAACAAATATCCAAGTTAGAACCTTTCTTTAGGAAAGAGACGATCATTCAAAGTTCAAAAGCTATTCATGTTTCCAAAAGGGTAATGTTAGGAAGAAGGATTTCAATTTCTTCTTAGTCAAATTGTTCCCCTGAACCCTCATTACTAGTTCACAGTCAATGAATAGGGTCACCTGTAGTTAGCCATCATCTGGACCAAATTTTCAGAGAGAAATCCCTTCACCCCCAAAGATTTAGAGTTTCTCACCTTCTTGAGGAGCTCCATAATAGGAAGGAATATTATGTAATAATTCATTCTGGATCAAGAATATCCAAATGTAATAGGAATGGGAAGAGTATGGAAGTTGTAACCAAACAGTGATGTAATTCAAAAGTCCAACAATATTCCCTCAAGTATATAGGAACACAATGTAATAGTAGCGGAAGGGGGGGGGGTGGGGGGGGGGAAAGACAAAATTGGGTGTTGTATAATTATTTATCAGACTCAAAGACAGATATGAAATCTCTCTTCTTGTTGTTGTATTCCTGAAAATGAATTATTTCTTGAAAGTAGGATAATAGCAAGCACTTGCATGGTTCATTTATTCAATAGTGAACTTTTATTGATTGTTTTCTGCATATGTTCAATTTTTCATTCTTGTCAATTTTCATTTGTAGGAAATAATTGTAAATGAATTATGAATTCAATTATAGGAGCATGCTTATGAACATTTATATGCTAATAAGTATGTATTGTGATTTGATTCTGTAAGATTGGAACTATTTTTGTTTTTGCAAATTGGATTATAGACCTGTAGTTGGTCCTACTACTGTTAGAGAGGAATGCAATTTCTCTTAGAAATAGAATTGCATTTACATAGTAGAATAGGTATGCATTTAGACTTTTAGTCTAGATTTTATGGAAAGTCTCTCTATGCGGAGCAATTCATTCAATTTGCGATAGTCGCTCCCATATACTAGTGGATTTTTATATTCAAACAAGAGTGGGTCTAATTTGGGACCTATCATCAATAAATTCTTCCTCATGTTGGCACCGGTAAATTTTCCCGCACAAAAAAAAATGGTGCTAGAAGGAGGGCCAGAAGACAAGATGAGCCCCTGGATTCTATTGTGTTAATTTTTCTCAATTAGTATCCAAGGATACTTCTCAATTCCCTTTATGGAGATGCATTTCTAGTCCTGCACCTCCCAACACTCCTATAAATCGAATATATCTCTTGTCACGAGTCAAATTCGATGGTGAGGGATGAACATCCATATATGAGCATGTTGTGGAGTTTTGTTTGAACTTTTATTCTCACAATATTTGTCACGAAGGAACCATATGCATATTTTTTACCTTTACTTTCAAAGGTAGGTTCAAAGGATGGTGTCAAACCTTGTCATCTACTTCCATCCATACATGGGAATAATTTACACATGACTTTTTGGGTGCTTTTGCTAATTATATTTATGATGAGTTGTGTCAAGAGTTACTCGACCTGAGAAAGGAGCCATAAGAATCCATGGATGTTTTCTTTCTAAGATTTAAACATATTATATTTAAGTTGTGTATTGAATACATCCCTCGTGTCAATGACTTACTCCCAGAATTGTTGGCCCTTTCTAATGAACAAAACCATCCAGTAGGGGTTGAACCTAGCATCACCGCCCAAATTGGTAATGAGGATACTCTTACCTAGATCGACCAACACACTATTAGACCTTCCTTTACCTTGGGTCACCCTGATTTCTCATATTGCATCTTCCCAAAGGAATCCTATGAATCCTCTCACCCCTCCATACCTCTATTTATTCCATATAATGAAGATGAAATTCACACCAAATATTGATCTTCTCTCATTTCCGTTGGGAAAAATATAGGAAAAATAGGTGCATCATGTTTTGAGACACTTCAGGTCACATTGATGGTTATGTTAGGCTCTCATTACTCTAATTCATCTTATACATTACCAGATAAGGAAGAGGAAATTGTGAACAACTCCGAGAGAATCTATTGTGTATCTACAGTTTCCCAATTACCTTCAACAGCAGAAAGTAGGGACTCCGATTTTATTTTTCTCACCGATAACCCTGAATCATCTTCCTAGTTTTCCATCTATCATAAGCCTTATTTTTCTCATGACACCACCAATTTATTTATTTTTTCCATCGAAGATCACACTTGAGTCCTCCCATTACCTAAACTAGGGCGGGCACTCCATGCTTCCACTCACTAATGAAAATCACCAAGATGAGGAAAATAGCATACTATGCTCGAATCGCTCGGTAGAGGATACCGAGTATTATTTATGGGATGAAGGTGTGACAAGAATAGAATCCTATCATATCACCTTTCCTACATACCAAGAAGCAATAAAGTTAATCACTTTCACCTATAGATATTGTGTCGCTTTGATTGCAAGCACCCTCATTAATATTGGACAAGGGGTTAGCTCTCGAATTTCTGTGTTTTATACTTGCATCCCACACGTGGATGTGTATCATAGCCTATGTGAGTATCTAAATCTTGAATTCACATGCAATCATCCCTTTCATCACCTTGAAAATTAGTCTGGCCATTATGCTCAGGTAACTAGTGATGTAGAAACCAACACCCTCCATATTATACCTCCGGACAAGCTAACCTCGACTAACCCAGAGAAAATTGATATGTCCAGTGAACTGAATCTTGATTTTCATCTTTCTGGTCTTTTGGATGTCAGTATCCCTAAGAAAAAACCTTTTTCTCGATCATCGCCATCCAAAGACTCGGCATTTCAATATTACTTCACCCCTAGGGACATTCCTAATTCTCTTATATTTTCAAACTTTTAAGTTACCTGCTCTAACTCTTACGAGGATACATTTTCATTTGGAGTATCTCTTCACCCTTTTGTTTTAAATTTTGTGAGGTCGGGATGTTTTGGTTTGATATGGGACATGTACATAGAAAACCTAGAGTGTATTGGTTGTGCCCCAGGTAAGATTGACCTCTTACCACATACGTTTTTCCTACAACATGAAGCCAACATTGAAAATCGTGTTCATTACCAGTCAGATTTTGGTGTTGCACAGACATGTATGGGCCACACTAAGTTCCCTACTGAAATAAATAACATTACCAGTGGTATGGATTTATGAGTGGAATGAACTGATTAATAGATTGAATACAATAAACACATAGATATGAAGAACAACACATATATCCAGTGAACAATATCTTTTATTGAATAAAATGAAATAGGTTGAAACTGTAAAACTATAGAACCGAAACACTTGCTCGAATGGTAGTAGCTATCTTTGAGAAGAGATGTGGCTGCTACATGCATCTGTCTGAGTAGAATGATTACAATGAGGCTCCAAAGGCCTTTTCAACATTACTCATGAATTACAAAACCCTAGACATCCAAAAACCTAACCCTAGTAGATGAAATGCCAAAAGTTATGTGGGCCCCTATGGTAAGTTGGTTCCTCAACTTCTTGGGGCCGTAACTTTTGTGTATGACCTCTGTTTTAGGAACATGATAGCCCATTGGAAAGGTATTTTCTAGAACTACACATTACTTTGTAAAGCTCTAACTTTGTCTATAGTTTAATTGTGGAGAGCCAGAAGAACAATGTTTAGGGCCCAAAAATGGCCCTGGAAGTACAACAAGATGTGTTGACATGGAAACATATAAAATAAGCCAGTTGGATTAGGTGGGAGACCACCAGTATCCACCTGGAATATGTGTAGGGATTCAAACAGGTCTAAAAGTGTAGAACCCACAATTACAAAGATGTATAGAAGAACATGTTGAACTAAAAATTGCAAGAGGAACCAGTTGGAATAGGTGGGTGGTCACCAATATCCACTTGGATCAGTCCTCCCCCCTTAGCAAGAAATTTTCTCCATTGCATCGATTTCCCCCATAAGGTGAGGAAACTTCTGCTGAATTTTTCCCCAGGTGAGCCACTTTACTTGGTGGAGGAGTTGCCCTTCCTTGACAACCCGATAAAGGTGGATCCTCTGCTAGTGAGTTCCCTTGAACTTTGTACCAACTATATGATCAGTGGATGCTTGTTCCATGAAGTCAGGGTTGAGCTCTGTTGGTGTCAGTTTTTTTATGATCTTTGAGGTGTCCAATAATGGTGGGAAATATGGTCCACATTGAACACTGGGTGAAATCCAAGGAAGGGTGGAGTGTTGAGCTCAAAATAATTGCTACCCACATCCTTGGTGATGGTGTAAGGCCCATAGAAAAGTGGGTGGAGCTTCCTATGGGGCCTTATAAGATGCTCCTTCTGAAAATGTAACCAGACCTTGTCTCCAACTTGGAATTGGTGCAGTACCCTATGTTGATCATGGCGCTGCTTGTACTTAGCATTGGCTTTCTACAAAATCTCATGGACCTGTTGGTGGATGTGTTGAATCCACTCAATGAATTTGGTGGCTTTGTCGATATCATATTTAACATGGGAAGATTTTGTTTGTGTGGTTTCAAGAGGTAGTGCAACATCAATGGGACCCAAGGGTTGGAATCTGAGTCCCACCTGAAATGGGATATGGTTGATGGAGCTATGGAGAGCCATGTTGTAACTGTGTTGAACATAAGGGAGACTCTCATCCAATGTACGCAGATTCTTAGAGTTTTACATGCACATAATGTGCTCAATCATTTGATTGATGACCTCTGTTTGGCCTTCTCTTTGGGGCTGAAAAGTTGTGGATTTAGTGAGATTGGTGTCCAACAGTGACCATAGAGTTAACCAAAATGTGTTGAGCAACCTGTTTTCCTGGTCAGAGATGATGGTTTGTGGTATCCCAAAATGGACCCACACTCATTCGAAGAACAGATTGGTAGTATCTGTCGTTGTGATGTTCTTCTTGCAGGTTGTGAGGATGGCCATCTTCGAAAACCAATCAACGACCACAAATACATAATCATTGACTTTATTGGTGGATGGAAGGCCAGACCTGTAATCCTTTAAGATGGATTCCCAAGGCTTCTCAGGGGTAGGAATATGCGTGTATAATCATTTCTTATTGATGGATGACTTGGAAATTCCATAGGTAGTGAAAGAACTGATATACTTGTTGATGTCCTGTCGAAGTTTTGGCCGATAAAAATGTTTCTGGAGAACAGCATAGTTTTCTCCATGCAAAAATTTCCTACCATCCAACTATAGTGGGATTCCTAAATCATCTTTGCACGCTCGTTTGTAAGAACACATAGATGGACCAGATGGCATAGCAGTCCATCCGGAATGTGAAAATCAATGACATTCATGCATATAGCCAAGAGTTGATAGGTGGTGGTGAAGTCTGGATCTTGTTGATAAAGTTGGGGCCACTCATATGCCTCATTTCCATAGGAATGGAGCACAGTTGTGAGTGCATCCATAGGAGGTCGATTGAGGCAGTCAATGACACAATTTGTGCTCCATGTCTTATACTTTATGTTGAGATGGTATTGTTGCAGGTAGGTGGACCACTTCTGATGGTGATCGTTCTGCAACTTTCCCTATGTCTGTATGAACTGTAGAGGATTGTGATCAGTTTGGATGATCATCTCCTTTCCCATAATGTAGTGTTTTTATTAACGATAGGCTTTTACAATGGAATACATTTCCTTGTCATAGGTGGGATATTTTTGGACAGTATCTGGGAGTGTCTCACTATGGTATGCCACCGGATGACCATGTTGAGCTAGAACTATGACTAAAGCATAGTCAGATGCATCAGTCTCAATATAGAACTATTGTTTCGGATTGGGAAAGGAGAGTACTGGAGCTTAGGGTCCTTGCAATATGGGAGAATCCCAACATGAACCGTCGGTAGAAGTTGGCTAGTCCCAAGAAGGTTTGAAGCTCAGTTAGTGTGGTCAGGTTTGGCCATTCACGGATGACTTGGATCTTAGTGGGATCAACATGTACTCCATTCTCATCAACAATGTAGCCCAATTATTGGACCATGTTCATTCCAAAAGAACATTTTTCCAAGTTGACATACAGCTTGTGCTATCGCAGAGTGATCAAAACCTATTGAATATGCCGCATGTGCTCCTTCCAAGTTTTGTTCAAGATGAGGAGGTCATCCAAATATACCACCAAAAATGAGTTGGTGAAGGGTCTCAATACATCATCCATCAACCTCATGAAAGTGGTTGGTGCATTTTTTAAGCCAAAGAGCATGACCAACCATTCGAAGAGACCTTCTTTAGATTTTAAAGTTTTCTTCCGTACATCAGTTGGTTCGATGGGAACCTGGTGGTAGCCAGACTTTAGGTTAATATTGTTGAAGAAATTTACCCCCTTGAGTTGGTCAAGAAAGTCATCAATCTTGGGAATTGTACCGGTTCCTGACTGTGATATTGTTTAATGCTATGTAATCAATGCAGAGGTGCCAGGTCTCGTCCTTCTTCTACACTAGTACAATCGAGCTCCCGCAAGGGGAGGATATGGGTATGATGTGCCCCTTTTGAAGAATCTCTTGGATCTAACGCTTGATTTCATAATTTTCCATCAGCGAGCAACGATAGACTGTTCCATTAGGTAGAGGCGCATCGGGGGTTAGATCAATCGAATGCTTGACTTGGTAGTGTGTCGGTACCTCGGTGGGTGAGGAGAAGATGTTTTTGTACTCTTCCATGATCTCATCCACTTGCTTTTGTTGCAAAGAGAGGCTCTATGTAGAGGCCACGGATGTGGCGGAGACTTTCTACTTACTGTGAGCACGGATCACAAAGAAGATGAACTTCTCATTTTGTGAAATGACCTTACTACATTTCTTATCAGAGATCGATTAAACAAATAGTGGTAGGAGGCACTAGCTTTGTTCATTGACAACTTTAGAGTATAAGGAAGGTAGGTGATACGAGAGTGTTTTAGAGTTATTAGGAACATAATTAATTGCTTGCAATCATCCCAAGGGTGACATCATAAACATTAGCCTTAAATCTCAGCTATTCAATGTATAATGGAACATCTCGAATAATGACTAAGAGGTGGCTCTAGTTAATCCTATTAGGGTTCTCATGAAATTTCATTGAGGTTTTGCAAGGGTGGTCCACCACATGAGGTTTTCATCAATACCTCCCAAGAGAAACTTGTAAAGATAAACTTGGATAAGAAATTTTTGAATCAACTAGGTTAGTATTAGACATAATGGTGTCACCACTTTTCAATGGATATGTCAATTATTAATCACTTTTTCATGATGAGGAAATAAGACAGGTGCACCCATTATCATATAGAGCTAAATGTGAAAATATCTTCTTAAAAGATAGAAAGGATGATTCATTTAGGGGTGAGTGTAGCAATGTATAAGGAATATGTACATGAGAGTAACGAACAGTTCAACACAAGACTTAAATGACCCTTGATAGAAAGAACATGAAAAGATTAGCCCATACCTCCAATTACCTGAAGTGAAAACAATGTTAAGTACAAAACAAAGACCATATCACTTTGGCATCAGTACCACATTGGTAACTGGTATCGGAACATGTTTCTATAGTACCAGAACAAGATTCTGCAGTACCAGAACAGGATTCTGACGTACCGGAACATAACAGTACCGGAACAGGATTCTGCAGTATCGGAACAAGTCTTTATGATCTTCAAACTGGAATTTGCATACCTTACAGTGTGACTAGAATACTCTAAGTTTCATTCTTATGTGTATTGTGGGCTGAATTATGTAGGTAACTAATGCATAAATTTGGTACTTGTACCAGAATTATGGAAATGACTATCAAATTCTAGCACTAAACATGTTGATTTGGACTTGTTGACAGAAGCTGAAAAGAATATGAAAGTCCCAACAACCACTCCCCCATGCCTGAGGTTTTGCATGCCCTCATGCACAGAATGTGAGATGCTAAAAAAAAGGAGGGTTGTTGAGAGGGTTGCGAACAACTACTAAAAACACAAACAAATAGAACTAATTAAAACTAGATTTGTATTCATGCTTACAAATAGAAAATTCAGGGGAAATGTCAAAAGTTGAACAATGCATACATTATTCATGATTTATTTGACCAGAAATTATTAGCTATGAATAAAATAGTATGGAATTAACATTCTATTTCAATTTATATTAAAAATATCACTTAATTGATCATCCTTGTGAAATAGTGGTCTTAAAATAGATAAGTAATGATAAAGCATGAATGCATATTTTTTTAACAACTTAAGGAAAAAGAAGAAATTTGAGGAAATGGGTCATGAAGCACTCCCTTAAGTTTTATCTTTCATTGACAAGGATGCCTTCTTCACTTTTGAAACTACCCTTCCAGTATTATGTGTGCATTTGGAGGATGAAGAGGTTACCTTCTCATAAAATTCCAAACAAAATTGTCATAACTTTTAGAAAGAAATCTACTAGAGGAACAAAAGATCTTAAATTGATTACTTTGTTAACTTTTGACATTCCCATTTATTAAAAGTATGAAAGATAGGTTGCATTGCACTTATATGCACCATTTACTTTTTTATTTACTATCCTACTCCAATTGAACAAAATAAAATGTCCTTCAAGTATAAGAATACTTCCAGTGAAGCCATGTGTGCAATAGGGTTAGAAATATATTCATACTCGGGTTTAAAAGATAAATTTTAATGCATACTGGAGTATGAAGGATAGTTGCTTTAATGATGAGATCAAACAATAATTAAAATTAAAAGAGTAGTGTGACCTGATAACTAATTGGAACCATATTTCAATAGGATCATGATATTCTTGTTTCCCTTCTTTGTTTAGGTCACACAACATGTCCTCATTTTCCATGCTACATAGATTATCTTCTTCAAGATGATTGGTCTTTGGAGTACATACAGGATCTGTTGAGAGGCATGCTAAGAACTCCTCAATCTTAGATTCCAATGGTTTCTCTCCATTGAATTCTATCCATGATCCTTTAGTCTCCTCAACAAATTGACAAGAGGAATCTAAAGGGACTTCTAAATATTCTTGTGGAGAGACAAATAAATTATTTATTGATGTCAAGATATGCTCTTCTTGAGAGGCAGATATCCCAAGTGCTGCTAGAATGTGAGAAAGTTCTTGGAGGAATATTCTTCAAGTTCTTGATCATCCGTGAATTACTCTATTTGGTTTATGATCCCTATCTTGCAACACAAATTAGTACTTGGGAGTTCTTACAACACCCTAAAAATGATTTATCATCAAAGATTTGAATTTTAAAAGTAAGAAATTAAAACTATTTGCAAAAATAAAACACACCAAACTTGAATTCCTTGCATTACTGGGACCCTGTTGTCACGAGGTCATCGGTTCGCACAAGATAAGTTCATCATAAATAAAACTAAATTTGCATAAAATAAAACTAAATTTGCATAAAATAAAACACACTTTTGCATAAAATAAGGAAAAACACACTTGCATTAAAAGATAAACACTTATGCACGACAAGGAGAGGACAACCTAACTTTGGAGAAACCCCACTAAAGTGGATGTGTGGGCTCTTCCCTCACATCTTATCGTCTTCTCTCCGCCCTTAGTTCATCCATAAAACCAATCAAAAACCATTAAATCAATCTAATTCAAATACTACCTATTACCGTTTACAACTCCCCGGCAACGACGCCAAAATGTTGGTGCAATTACATGCTTAATATATTACCAAACATAAATTATTGACTCAGATTCGTAATCAACAGAGTTGTTACACTATATGTTCCAGCAACATGTGGTTTATCTATGTCTGATGAGAATATCCCATAAGAAAGCCAAATACGTTGTTTTCACACTTTTCAAATAACACTCTCCACACATTTCAAAATTCAGAAAGAAAAACTCATAAACAAGCATATGATCTAAAGTTCTTGCTCGGGTGATGGCTTATGAAAGGAAAAGATGAAATTTGATTCTATCTCCTAGAGAAACTAAACTAACAGCAATTAACACTCTACATAGTCTTTAAAAGGAAACTCAATCAAGATTAAAAGAAATATCAGGTAGAGTAAAACACTCCATTATAGGTGCATGTAGGGTGAGAGATTGAGGTCTTGATTGTGCCTATGTTTGCAAGATGTACTCTAATCAATTCTGGAAGAAAACTCTAAGTGTGTTGGAATACTCCATTATAGGCGCATGTATGGTGAAAGATGGATATCCAATTGTTCATGTACTGCCACACTTTGCAATAAATTCTAATAGTGAAATCAAAATAAAATAACATGAAATGAAAATAACAGGTACAGGAAATAAAAATATATACTAATAATTTACAATGAGCTTACCAAGATGGATCGGTGATCCCTTTTCCGATGTCAACATGGAAGATTTTAGATTAACAGATGCTAAATTCTAAAAGACGCATAGGATCATTGAATTCAAACTTACATTAATCTTCAACAAGTAAATTTACAAAAAGAGTTTGTTTAGAAATCTAATCTGCAGCATAACAAATCATCTTCCTTCCTCATACATATGAGGTCTTATTTATACATAAAATCCATGAAGGAATGGATGAAACCAAATCCCCAAACTCAGAAAACAATTTTTACAGTTTTAGGATAAATCCCAAAAATCTTGGTTTTTCATCAATTTGGATTCGAGTTATAGATCCACCCATATCTTCTACACTAAATCAAATTTTGGAAAAGTCCTCTCATTTATTCAATTTTTCACATTCTAAACAAAACCCATATCGTAGAAATTCTAGATCTGATACCATCTGCATGAAAATTGAGGCGCAAGTTGGCAGTTTGAGATTTTTTCTAATTTTTGCATAATCGTTCCCCCTGAGCTGGAGGTCCACATGTGTGATCTGTGTAAATTATGACTCACATTTCTATATATAAACATCGCTCTAGACAAAACCCATGTCCCTGATTTTCCTTTAGAAGCATTCCAAAATTTTGAATTATATTTGGTACCAGACGAGCACAACATTGGTACTGGACGAGCTGAGTACTGGATGAACACTGAAACATACCAGATGAATAGGGGTTGTTGTCATAAGGTTTTCTTATATCATTCAAAGTAATTAGAGAGCTTTAGACATCAAATATCCAATCCAAATCATTAATAAATCATGATTAAACACAAGTTAACTCATATGTACACAATAATTGCTAAAGGACATGTCTCTGAGGAAAATAGGCAGAGAGTGTATATGTATTAGGAAATATTGGTCAGGATATGGGACAAGATAAGGCAATTGGAGGTGACAAAAAGGACGCTCAACATGCATGCAGTTGTATTGTGTTACTTTCATTGTTATAAGTTGTGTAAAAAGAGCATTTTGATAGTGTTGGTAACATGGAATGTTACAAGTTGGTATCTACTTGTGATACCCATCTAGGAGGCTAGGTATGTTACAAATTGGTATCAGAGCAGTTTGGTAACAGAGATGTTACATTATGGTATCATAGCATAATGATAACGGGGACATTACATATATTGAGCCATCAATTCATGATTGATTCTTCATTGCTTCAATGAATCCATATTTTATGAGACTAGTCGTAACCCTCACTAGATATGCATCTCCAATTACTGTGATATTATTATCTCCACATCAATCTTTATAGACTCCACGCCTACAACAGATTCACAGAGTTGTCAAACTTTAATACAAATTGTTCCAGCAGAAAATTATAAATAAACCAAGAAGTTACCCTCAATTCTTGCAAGCATCTTCATTGCTCTCCATTTGCATTTTTCAAAATGTAGCCCCAGTTTCAACACGATTTTCTGGACAGAGTTCCCATCACATAAGTGCTTAAGAAATAAAACGAGAGATCGATAATTGTTTCTTACCTTAGGTAATTGCTAGGAGTTATTGAAGTGAACTTCAAACCTTGTTACAACATGTCGAAGATAAAGGTTGAAGGAGGAAAACATAGGCTTCAAGAATTTCTCGGTGACCAGCAGTGTCGCTAAAGGAGGAAAACATAAGCTTCAAGCATTTCTCAGTGACCAACAATGTCTCAAATAAGTCTCGGTCTCTAAGTAAATCATTACATATTTCAATAAATCTATGCTTCAACCTTGAATGAAAATAGCTTTGTATCTCATAGGGGTTGATCATGAGATCATTATGTGTTAGGGTTATAAGTAGCATACCTTGTTTTGGAGACTCAAGCATCCCTACATTGATGTCAGCTTTCGAAACTAATTATTCCCATGCATGTTCACAATTTGAAATAGAAATTTATTCATTAGTAAATTTAACATTGAGACCAGAACCCTAACAAAAGAGTTTACAAGCTTAGAAAACAAAAGAAGTTTACAAATTTCTACTCTACCTTTGTGTCAAGAATGGAAAAGGTTATTCAAGGCGATTTCAGAAAAATTACAGTTTCTTGTGGTCTTTTGTCGTTTTGCAATTGGATTGCCTTTGCAGCTCTCCACGACCTGGCCTAGCAACTTTTCACTAGTTTTTGTGCACATAATTTCTCTAGAAGTCTTTTTTGAATCCCAAACATAGTTGGAACTTGGAATCATTATGTGGTTTTTCTATTGATTGAATTGAAAAATTGCAAATCCAATATATAAAACCACTAAGAACAGTCCTTACTTGATGATACTAATTCTATGAAGTAAGTGTTCAAAAAAATTGGTATAGTTGTTGTAGGTTAGAAAACACACCCAAAGTCTATGCTCAACTCCAAATACCCTAATTTCTCAAGTCTCGGCTAAATTCCCAACAAATCAAATACCCTAATTTCTATAAAATATTTTACGAACCATACATACATTTAGTTGATCCGTAATGTTAACTTATTGGTAACTGAAAGTGAATCTTTGGACATCAATATACGATTTTTCACTGACGATTGCATAAGAATTGTGGGTCGTCATCCATGAGTATTTATTTAAAGGTAGGCCGCCAACCTGGAAAAAAATCGAAGAAGATATTAATGGTCTCCAAGAACAATGAAAATCAAACAAAATCTTTCAAAGTTGAAAATGGTGACTTTAAAACTGGATCTGTAGTATTAGTCCTGGTGCATCTGTAACTCGAGTCACCCACTGAACTACACGATATGTATTTAAGACCCGCGATATAGTCATTTTCTGTTGCACAAATATCATGAACCTGTTGAAAAAAATGAAACAAATGAGAATACCCTCTTATTGATCTGATTGGATTCTAAGATTATTCCAGCAAAAATAGTAGATGTGGGATATGAAATTTCATCCCATGACCTGACAACTCCTACTGGAACAAGTTTATCCTGCACCAATCGCGCGCAAGAGAATGACTGCGCCCATGAAAAAGACGATGCTCAGATTCACCATGGGGGTGTGCCTCCATGTAGCATGACATATTCCACTTAGAAAAGAGAACACATGCACAAAAAAGATTGAATTTATGATGTCTGATGAGCATAGATAGAATAAAGAATATTTTGTTATGGGCACATCATTTCTTCCTGTACAAAGGATTGAAATTCAAATTTACGCAAAGTACCTGCCTAATTGATTTTCAATGGTGGAAATAATATTTTTTTGTTTGAAAATCCCTTTTTAGGTTGTTGGGTGATAGCCCAAGTCAGTATCAATGAAGGGTTTAGGTGTCCTTCAAGCACTGAAACGCTCTGGAAAATTTTCGATTTATGTGTGGCATGGTGAAGATATATGTATTAGTCGCAAGCCTGGGTAACCCGTCATATAATCTAATCTGGCTAACATTCTAATGACTTACAGGATATCATGTTTTCATATTATAAGCTCAACTCAACTTCAATTTTAGGTTTCAAATTTCATATTGGTGTAAGAAGGAATCGAACATACAATCTCCAAGTAAAGAACCTGGAAAATAGATACCTGGGACGACTTGAACCTAGAAAATAGATACCTGGGATGACTCAATGCGGCCACGTTGCCTCATGCATGCAATAGCATTAACAATAGTACACGAGCATTGGCCAGGATTCTGAGGAATTGAATTTCCTTGGAGCGTGAATAGAATTTTTAATTCCCTGTAATGTGAATAAAATAAATATTAAAAATTTGAAAACATGTGACATAGCCTTCATTTCTGGTTGTAATGGCTTGCCGAATTTAATCTATAATTTCTGCAATGGTTCTGAAATTGAGAACCATTGCAGAAATCACCACATTGAAACAATATTAATGTTGCAATATACCATATTTCCTCTTGTTCCCGTCAGTGCATTCAGGAGCACCATATTTACCCATGTAAAAAACTACAATGATCAGAAGCCTCACCATGTCATCGGTCCATTCCATACACTGCCATGGAAAAAAATTCTTTCACTTCCCTCCACTGAGATGACTGTCGGTGTCGTGTTCTGTGAAGCCAACTCATCTTCTTCGTTCCTATAGTATACTTCTTATGTATTCAATCAAAACATATCTTTGAGATACAACGACTCAAATTATTCAATGAGGCGGGGACTAGCTGCTTAGCAGCTATTTCCCTTGTAAAAATAAAGCTTAAAGGAATAAAGCTATTTCCCTTGTAAAAATAAGAGACCATATTGAATGAAAGAACATATTGATTGTTTCAAATTAGGTTAAAGGAATAACAATTATGAACGTCCTATAAAAAAAACTTATTCAATAAAGCCGGGACTAGCTTCTTAACAGTTATTTCCTTTGTCAAAATCAAGCAACCACAACATATTGAAAGAACATATTGATTCTTTCAAATTAGGTTATAGGAATAACAATTATGAACGTCGTATAAAAAGAACCCATAAAAATATATGTGTAAGCAAACTAATTTCACACTGATTTACTCAATCATTGATTTACTCAATAGATATATCAAATTTGATGCTATAAGAATTCGATTTTTCTCAACCAATTAAATCATTACAATGATCCTTTGAAATTAATTAAATAATGATTTATACATGTACAACATTATTATATATTTTTCAAATACATTCTATGTAAACTACAAATATTGTAGCAACCAATTATCAAATAACACAACCATTCTTAACTGTATTTATTTCCAATTTTCATTACATCTATAATAAAATAATAAATATATTTTGTGTTTGGAAAATAAGAAAAGCAATGAAAATATGCCAATAATATAGACCATTAATTTTTCTAAATCACAATAAACTTATTTTATCAAAATATTTTACAAAAATTATTGTATATTTATTTCTTGATTTGTTGAAATAGAATGAAAAGTTTAATCTTCTTTGTGTCAACTTGTAAACTTATTTTAACAAAATATTTTACAAGAATTATTGTATATTTATTCCTCGATTTAGAATGAAAAGTTTAATCCTTTTTGTATCAACTTGTAAACTTATTTTAACAAAATATTTTACAAAAATTATTGTATATTTATTCCTTGATTTGTCGAAAATAGAATGAAAAGTTTAATCCTCTTTGTGTCAACTTGTTGATTGTTAGATTATCCACCAGTTGACTACCCTACCAACTCCAATGGATATTTTTCTTTCCCAAAGATTTCTGAGCCACAATGGGGATGTATATAAAATACTAATCTAGCAATAAGAGAAGTATGAAGTTGCTAAGTTTTGGAAGAAAATATTCACTTCACAAAAACACTTTAATGGACCAAACTCTCAACAATCACCAATAAAAAGTTCACAAACATTACAACAACCATTAGGGAGCAAAAAGTATTTTCCTCTTAGCTCAAACTTTTATTTTATAGATTATGTGGCTATGCCACTTGTTCAACTCGTGCAAATAGGTCATTTCTAAATTACTAATTACCTACACCCACCCATGTGTCACTCATATCCAGAAGTGCACAAGGAATTATTTACTTAAAATTATAAAATAATGAATTATCTCATCCAACTCTCACATTTCATATTTTCACTCCCAGGTGTTCCCTTGATCTTCTCCCTCCTTCCTATTTTAGTGGCTACACATGGAATTACTACTTAATTTTTATTATCTCTTTTTAATTTCTTTCAACCCACTTTTATTTTCCCACACTTCTAATTAAATTTGAATTAGTGTTACTCTACTAGTTGCACTAGTGATTAGTTTTAGTTAATTAATAAGTTATTTATTTCATTTAATACACATTCTCCTAGAATTTATTTATATTTCTTAGTAAATTTTAATTAACTAGATCATTTCTCTTGTTTTTAAATATTAGTAATCTATATGCTCATTCACACTATTTTAATTTAATTAATGTTTTCTCTCTTCTATAAAATGTGGATATAATTATTTTCTCATTTAAATAAAATGTGCACATTAAGGAAATCCTCTTTTGTACTTTTTAATTAATCTTTTTTCACTGTGTAATTAATAATTCAAAACAAATATCGAGGGTGCCATGTTTCTCATGCCCTTCAAGAATTGTCTTTCAATGCTTTCCAAGGGTGTCATGTTTCACATGCCCTTCAAGCAACCAACTTTCTAGGTGGGGAAATGGTGCACAACTATTTAGACTATGTTAACTTATTCTTTGTATCCCATGTTGAGAGACTAATGGTCACTAAGGAATAAGGTTATCACTTTATCATGTGCCCCTTGGCTAAAACTATTGAGTGATTAAATCCACAACCTACCTTCATAGCAACATGCACCTCTAAGTAAAAGCATCATCGTCTTTTCAACCCAAGTCATGGAAAAGGAGTTCTAGTATGTGGAAATGGGAATGTTTTTCCTCCTCTCCTAATGCTACCCCATACTCGTATATACAACCCCATTACCCATCTGAGGATCGATCAGCAAGCATGTTCTTTGTAATTGCACACACTACAATCAATGCATCAAATAATTACATAATAAAACCAAAGCATAAATTAACCATATAACATTTTTGGGTACCCTGAATCAATCTAGGCTCCAATATATAGTTGACGCAATCTCATGTTAATATATACATGTGGTTTCCTATCACACTAGGTAAGCCATTAGTAACATTAATAAAATAACGTATACAACTTTTTCCATTTTAATTATTCAGAACCATATGAATTGACAACATTATTTATGTCATCTCAATGCAAAATAATTTTTCCATATCATCATATAAGCATTTAAATGAATCCATTCAAAATCATAGGTCAAAATTAATTAGATAATTAAAAGTTTTCATCATCGGAATCAAAAAGACATGCCATCTATAAACAATTTTCCTCGATAATAATACTTGGTCTATCACACAAGTAGGAACCAAATGGGACACTACATACACCCCCTCTTCAGGAAAATTTGTCCCGAAGTTCTATAATAAGTATGAAATTGTTTATGTATCTCATTTTCATCCTCCCAAGTAGTGTAACTAGGACTATATCTATCCCATTGGACCTTTACCTAATCTACCAAGCGACATCAAAGTTTTTGAGTGTGCTCATCCAAAATGTGAATGGATTTAGCCACCCCCTCCCCCCCGCCTCCCTCATCCAACATCTACAAATAACTCACACCAATGACATGAGAATGATCTGAAATATAATGGCATAGCACATATACATGAAAAACATCATGGATACGATATAATGATGATGGCAATGCAAGATGATAAGCAACTAGTTCCTTTCTTTCAAGAATTTCAAATGGTCCCACATATCATGGAAACAATTTAGCTCCTTTACCAAACTTAATTGATCTCTTTTGTACTGTTACTCACAAGAATTATTTGTGCCCAACTTTGTGATTTCTATCAACTCTATGTGCATCCGCATATCTATTTTGTCTATCTTTTTATTCCTTCAATATTCCCTTAATAATTTGGATTTGTTCTTCCACTTCTTGGATTACTTATAATATGACTAAGACTTTATTCTCTATCCTATCCCAGCTAATAGGTGTCCTACATGGTCTACCATACAAAAATTAAAATGGTATCATCTTTATCAAAGTTTGATAACTATTGTTATATGAAAATTCCATAAGAGGTAAAAAAATCTTGTTTTTGTTAAACCATTGCATACATACATAACATATCTTCCAATATTTGATTTATTATTTTGGTCTATTCATCAGTGCCCATTTGGTATGATGTTCTAAAATTAATTTGTGTTCTCGATACTTCTTGGAAAATCATCTGAAATATTCCCATAAATATTGACCCTCTTTTTGAGATTATCTTCTTTGGAATTCCATGTAATATTACTATTCCACTCATGAACACTCTTGCAATCTTTGATACTTGGTAAGTAGTTTTTATTGTGATAAGGTGTGCACTTTTTGTCAAAAATTCTACTACCAAAAATATAGAATCATCTCTCTTGAAAGTCATAGGTATTCCAACAATGAAATCCATCGAAATCACTTTCCATTTTGATTTTGGTATCACATGTGGCTGCAAAAATCTAGTTGAGTGTTGATGTTCAACCTTCACTTGCTTACACTCAAGACATCTAGCTATAGAATTAACTATGTCTTTCTCCATTCCTTTCAAAATGAATGGTGGTTTTAAGTCCACATTCATCTTCTTGACTCTTGGATGAACCATATAAACTACTCTATGATAATCATTTAATAAAAAAATTTGAATTTCATCATTTAGTGGTACATATATCCTTCCATAATATAGTAGTAAGTCATCGCCATCTAAGGCATATCCTTCATATTTTGGAACCCTCATTACTTCATTTTCTAGTTCCAATTTAATTTCTTTGTATTGTTCATCTTCTAATTTTAAATTCAATATATTTTCTCATAAATTCATTTTTAATGGCATAATTGAGAATACATGTGGCCTACAACTCATAGCATTCACCACTCTTTTTGGTGTTTCTATAATGTATGATATGTAGAAATCATACTCGCTCAATAATTTGGACCACCTCCTCTATTTATCATTCAAATTACTCTGCATAAATACGTGTTGAAGTCCATGATGATTTTTCTTCAATTCAAATTTCCTTCCATCTAAATAATGCCTCCAAATTCTTAATGTGTGAACTATCACTGCAAGTTCCAAATCATGCATCGCACGGTTTTCTTCATGTGGTTGAAGCTTTCTTGAAGTGTAGGAAATCATCCTACCTCTCTACATTAATACTCCACCTGATACTTCCTTCGATGCATATACACATACTAGAAAATCTCGATCCATATCTAGTACTTTCAAATAGGAGTTTTCGTCAATAATTCCTTCAATTTTTAAAATGCTTCCTCACACCATTCTCTCCATATAATTTCTTATTTTTCTTTTGTAATTTAGTAATAGGATTTGTGATCTTCAAAAATCCATGCACAAACCTTCAATAATATCCCACCAAACCCCATAAAACTACATACTTCATGTACATTAGTAGGTATTGTCCATTCCATAACTGCTTCTATTTTTTGGGTCCACTGTGATTCTTTTGTTTGAAATGATATGCCCTAAGTAATGAATCTTTGATTCATAAAACAAGCATTTAGAAATTTTTCCATATAACTTATGCTCTCTAAGACATTATAATACATGTCTTATATGCTCTTCATGTTATTCCAGTATACAACAGTATATCAAGATATCATCTAAAAACACTTGCACAAAATTATCAAGGTACTCTCAAAATACTCCATTTATTAAACGCATAAATACTTCTAGTGCATTCATTAATCCAAACTTGGGTAATACTATAAATTCATAATTTCAAAAGCAATTCTTGAATGTAGTTTTAGGAATATCTTATTCCTTTATTCTCAATTGATGATATCTCGATCTTAAATATATCTTAGGAAATACTTTATCTCTTTTCATTTGATTAAATAAATCATTAATTATAAGAAACATGTATTGATTATTTATCATTGCTTTGTTTAATTGTCAATAAGAGATACAAAGTATTCATAATCCATCCTTCTTATTTACAAATATCATTAGTTGATGCAGGAGCATCGCCCGCATCAAGTGAGCCAGCGCGGAAGTGAAGGACAACTGGACAATCCCAGCACAAATTTTGAAATTGTCTCGAAGATAATGCACCAACCTTAATTGTGATAGTTAAGGAGAGGCGTACTTATGCATTGTATAGGACCTTGAGCGATACTCTCTCATTCATAGTAGGTATAAGGAATTTATGTAAGTAGGTAGAATTGAATATTAGATTAGACAGTTTTAGAAGGAGTGGAGGGAAAATGGATATAGACACCCTCATTGTGTATTGTAACATAGTTAGAAGCATTGGAGCATAGAAGAGAAGCAGAGAGCTATGTAAGAACACTCATGTACTAATGTTTGGCTTAATAGAAAGAGGTTGATTCAAATTCATGGTTTTGTGTTTATTCCCTATGCATTGATGTTGAATGATATGCTCATGAATGTTTGCTTCATGTTATACATTTTCTTTTATATGTTGTGTATGTGATTTCATGGTCTGAGTTTGAAGTCTGGAAGGAAGAAGGAGTGAGTTTCAATTGTTTCTCTGTCTGAGCAAGATTCCTGCAAGGGGTGCAGTTGAATTGTCCGCAAGGAGTGCATCGACAAGGAGTTCAGAGGGTTGTCTCTGAAAGCTCAGGAGAGGTAGCGGTTGTTCTCATTTCCCCAGAGTGCATTTGGGCACAGGAGCCGTGCAAGGAGTGCACAGGCCGAGTTAGGTCTCAGGGTTGCAAACCTGAACGAAATATCGAAAGACTGCTGCTGCAGGTGTGCGCAGAGTCGAAAGGTTCTCAGATATTTGAAAGTATCTGAAGGTCTCCGCAAGGAGTGCGTGCAAGGACCCTCTTTGAGGCTCAAAGTTGTGAGAAGCTCTGGAGGAATAAGGCCTTTGAAAACATTTAGGGACATTAGAAGTTTGTAGTGCAAGCGGATAAGTCTAAGGAGGATTTCTTGGTTTTCCTTCATAGAAATCATCAAAGGGAAGAAATCGAAGGTCAGGAATCTGTGGGGAGGATTAGCGAAATCCCGCCAGCGGTTAGATCTGCCAGAGAAGCGAGAAGGTTACAGTTGCATCCGGAGTTCAAGCTCAGGAGATTGTGGACCGCCGGATCTGCACATAGATACCCGTCAGCCGTTGGATTGATCGGGAGTTGCATGAAGTTTAAGCTTCGTGGAGGGGAGGAGGAAAGTTTCGACAAGAGGCGTGGTCCTCAAGATTTCGGCATTCGCAAAATCAGGAATCACGAGGACGAGTGATCGGGAATTTTCATAGTGAAAGTCTCGGAATCAATCTTAGTCGTCCATCTTAAGGGGACACATAGCGAAGATCTAAGATCTCGGGAAAATTCCCGAAAGGGAAGACTCCATCGGATTTTCATGATTAGGCAAATCAGGAGTTCTGTGAGCAAGAGATCGGGAAAATCCATGTTGGAAACCCCGTAAATGATCGGAGTCGTCCATCAGTTGGGACACATGGACGATATCGAGAGCCCATTGGCATTTCGATCATCGGGACTCACATAGGTAAGTGTTTTCAGTTTTGCAGTTGGCGAAAACTCGAGGGTCAATCTGAACCGTCCATCCACTGGGGACACGTGTCAGAAATCCGAAGGAAGTCGGGATTCGATGTTTCACGAATCCTGAAGATAAGGAAACCGGAGCATTTGAAATTGTAAATCGCGAAATAGCAAGGAGCAGCGAGGATCGTCCATCCTTGAGGACGCGTGGCCGAGATCGAAGCCTTCGGGAAATTCCCCGAAAGAAAAAGTCAATTGTTGGGAAATCGAGAGTCAGGAAATCGGGGATCCCGTGGACAAGAGGCCCAATACATATTGACACTCAAAACCCTGAATCTCGATAAGAGATAGGATTTTGGTCATATAAGGCAGGGTCGTGTGGACTGGGAGCGTAGCCAAGAGGGGCTGAAGAAAAAAGGAAGCGCATCGGGATATCGGAGATCGGGGATTCGAGGAAGTAAGTGTTGGTGACATCAGGGATTGGAAAACCTTGAAACCCGATTGTTATTTTCTATTGAGAATGTAGAAGCTCTCGGGCCTAAGGGTTGTAACGAGCAGGACAGACCTGTGGGTCAAATCTTAATAAGGATTCCAGGGGAGAATCAAAAGAGCCACTCTGGCTCGAGGGTAATTTAGAATGATCCTTAAGGCCGGGAGGTCAGGCACAGGACCTGCTGAGGTAGGTGCCTGGGTGGTCGCTACCAAGTGGTATCAGAGCATAGAAAAGTTTATTTGCTTTCTGTAGTGGGAAGAGGGAAGAATCACCATGACACCGAGAAGAAGAGATAGACAATCACTTGATCCAGAGGAGGAGAGGGAGATGTCTAGAGGAAGGGGTAGACAGGTGCATAACCCATAATTAGAAAGGGATCTGCATAACATATGCGCCAGACTTGTGGACGTGGAGATAAGACAAAAACGCGCAGCTGATGTAGGAGATATCAGTGAGTCTGAAAATGAAGATGATGTTGGANCACAGATGGAGTGGATACTAGATAAACGAGTGGGTAAGAAGACCATAAGAAAGTAGTACTTTGAATATTTGGTCAAGTGGAAGGACCATACAGTTGAATATGCCAGCTGGGAGAACGAAGCAGAGATAGAGAGGCATGGACGAACCATGCGCAAGCTCATGGATAGGAGCCCATGAAGATTTTCAAGCGAGGGAGTATGATGTAGGAGCATCTCCCACATCAAACAAGCCAGCGCGGAAGTGAAGGACAGTTGGACAAGCCCAGCACAAATTTTGAAATTGTCTCGAAGATAATGCGCCAACCTTAATTTTGATAGCTAAGGAGAGGCGTACTTATGCATTGTATAGGACCTTGAGCGATCCGCTCTCGTTCATAGTAGGTAGAAGGCATTTATGTAAGTAGGTAGAATTGAATATTAGATTAGACAGTTTTAGAAGGAGTGGAGGGAAAATGGATATAGACACCCTCATTGTGTATTGTAACATAGTTAGAAGCATTGGAGCATAGAAGAGAAGCAGAGAGTTGTGTAAGAACACCCATGTACTGATATTTGGATTAATAGAAAGAGGTTGATTCAAATTCATGGTTTTGTGTTTATTCCATGTGCATTGATGTTGAATGATATTCTCATGAATGTTTGCTTCATGTTATACATTTTCTTTTATATGCTATGTATGTGATTTCATGGTCTAAGTTTGAAGTCTGGAAGAAAGAAGGAGTGAGTTTCAATTATTTCTCTGTCTGAGCAAGATTCCTGCAAGGGGTGCAGTTGAATTGTCCATGAGGAGTGCGTCGACAAGGAGTTCAGAGGGTTGTCTCTGAAAGCTCAGGAGAGGTAGCGGTTGTTCTCATTTCCCCAGAGTGCATTTGGGCATAGGAGACGTGCAAGGAGTGTGCAGGCTGAGTGAGGTCTCAGGGTTGCGAACCTGAGAAAAATATCGAAAGACTGTTGTTGCAGGTGTGCGCAAAGTCGAAGGGTTCTCAGATATTTGAAAGTATTTGAAGGTCGCCGCAAGGAGTGCATGCAAGGACCCTCTTTGAGGCTCAAAGTTGTGAGAAGCTCTGGAGGAATAAGGCCTTTGAAAACATTTAGGGACATTAGAAGTTTGTAGTGCAAGTGAATAAGTCCAGGGAGGAGTTCTTGGTTTTCCTTCATAGAAATCATCAAAGGGAAGAAATCGACGATCAGGAATCTGTGGGGAGGATTAGCGAAATCCCGCCAGCCGTCAGATCTTCCAGAGAAGCGAGAAGGTTACAGTTGCATCCGGAGTTCAAGCTCAGGAGATTGTGGACCGCCAGATCTGCACATAGATACCCGTCATTCATTGGATTGGTCGGGAGTTGCATGAAGGTTAAGCTTCGTGGATGGGAGGAGGAAAGTTTCGACAAGAGGCATGGTCCTCAGGATTTTAGCATTCGCGAAATCGGGAATCACGAGGACGAGTGATCGAGAATTTTCATAGTGAAAGTCCCAGAATCTATCTAAGACGTCCATCTTAAGGGGACATGTGGCGAAGATCTAAGATCTCGAGAAAAGTCCCGAAAGGGAAGACTCCATCGGAGTTTCGAGATTCGGAAAATTGGGAGTTCTGTGAGCAAGAGATCGGGAAAATCCTTGTTATAAACCCCATAAATGATCGGAGTCATCCATCAGTTGGGACACGTGGATGATATCGGGAGCCCATCAGCATTTTGATCATCGGGACTCACATAGGTAAGTTTTTTCGGTTTTGCAGTTGGCGAAAACTCGAGGTTCAATCTGAACCATCCATCCACTAGGGATGCGTGTCAGAAATCTGAAGGAAGTCGGGATTCGGCGTTTCGCGAATCCTGAAGACAAGGCAACCGTAGCATTTGAAATCGCGAATCGTGAAATAGAGAGAAGCAGCGAGGAACGTCCATCCTTGAGGGCGCGTGGCTGAGATTGAAGCCTTCGGGAAATTCCCTAAAAGAAAAAGTCAATTGTCGGGAAATCAAGAGTCAAGAAATCGGGGATCCCACGAACAAGAGGCCCAATACATATTGACACTTGAAACCCCGAATCCCGATAAGATATAGGATTGTGGTCATATAAGGCAGGGTCATGTGGACTGGGAGCATAGCCAGGAGGGGCTGAAGCAAAAAGGAAGCGCATCAGGATATCGGAGATCGGGGATTCGAGGAAGTAAGTGTTGGTGACATCGATGATTGGAAAACCCCGAAACCCGATTGTTATTTTCTATTGAGAACGGATAAGTGCTCAGGCCTAAGGGCTGTAAGGAGCAGGACAGACTTGTGAGTCAAATATGAATAAGGATTCCAGGGGAGAATCAAAAGAGCCACTCCGGCTCGAGGGTAATTTAGAATGATCCTTAAAGATGGGAGGTCAGGCGCGGGACCTGCTGAGGTAGGTGCCTGGGTGGTCGCCATCATTAGTGTTTCACGTGGTGATACACTTGGACAAATAAATACCCAATCCAATATTTCTTGGAGCTACATTTGTAACTATCGAAATTATGGCGTCATTATATAGTAAGGAACATTTGTGATAGTTTTTTAATAACCCTAGGACAAACCCCAAGTTGTAAATGTACATATGCTTTATAGGCTTGTGAGTTGGGATGTTTTGGGCCTAAATGCATGTGTGTGTGTGTGTGTGTGTGTGTGTGTTGAGGCCAAAGTACATGTGTGATTAGGCCAGCAATCCTAACAAATGTATTGTGTATTCACACTCATTTGTATTAATAAAATACATCATTGGTGAAGACCAAGTCGGATGAAAGAGTATGGGAGGATAGGACTCCATGAGAGGGAAAGTGGGATAAGGGAAGGGGGCTAAGGGAAACGGGCTAAGTCTTGGGGGTTTAAGACAAGGAATAAAATAATATTATTCATAATTCATAAGATTTATGTTATAATTTTATAATAAGTTCCTAAGTGAGAGGAACGAATTACCAAATGGAGTCAAAGGCATTTCCTAGAGTGACAAATGTCAATATAGGAACATGCAATATAATGTGGAGAACTTAGTGTAATTATCATTATGTCCTCGTCATTCTTCTAATCATTCACTCATTCTTCCATCCATCATCCATACCTTGGTTGGAGAGTGTAAGAAGAAGTTGGATTTGACTATTACCCAATAAATCCTTGGTGGTTTGGCTAGAAGAAGTAAGTTGTCAGGCCTGTGGAGAATTCTCCCTGGGTGAGAGAGTTGTTGGGAATAGTTTTCCCTTTGTGTGGGATAGTGGGTGTTGCAACTCCTTGAGAAAACTTGTGTTCCAAGTGCTATAGAGCTCTTAGAATTCATGTCAGGATTGTTTTTGAAGCTCTAGAAGGGAAGTGGGACAGCCTGAAGGACTGTTGAGTAGAGAAAGGGGTACATTTCCTTGGGTAGGACAAGCTATGGGGAATGAGAGGATGTGAGCTAGAAACTGTTGTTGGAGTGTTTTCATGAGCTTATGTTGTTGGTTCAAACATTAGTTGGCTTAGGAGCCTTTGCCCTAGTGGACTCATAGCCCTAGCTCGGGGGTGACCTGTTGTTGAGAGTGTATGAATAGCAGAGTCTATGGTTGGGAGGAACGTATGAGGTCTGCACTCATTTTGGTGAATTATAGAAAAATATAAATTTCATTTTACGTGTGTTCACGTGATTTTATTGTTTGTATGTTTGTGTTAAATATGTTTATTGAAATGGTACATAATTATGCATGGTTGTGCATGTTATTGTTAGTTTCACATAATTGTTGCATATGCAAGGAATGGTAGTTAATAGAGGTTATGTGCTAGTTAATTTTATCCATAATGGTAACAGGATTCTAGCATGAGGCTTGAAATGTCATGTGTGCAGGATTGAATTGCATGCACTCGGAAATAGTTTCTGCGCACAACAAAAGGCCAGTTGTGCAAGTATGGATGGTCTCGGTGGGTTACTTCCACAGTTAGAATTGTTATCAAAGAAGATTTTTTTTGTGATGCAACTTAGCTTGGCACTAGGTGCACCACATTGAGGTTAAAGAGAATTTTTTCAAGTTTGTTGGTAACGAGGGATGTTACATTGTGGTATCAGAGATTTTGGTTCAACACCAGACTTGTATGGGCCTGATATCAATATGAAGTTAGCGAGTCATGCATTTTTAGGATGGTTACGATAGTTGCAAGTTGGAAATATAGAAAATTCAGTTAAGCAAAGAAAGGACATAGGTGTGCTAAGTATTGGAGTTGCATGGTACAAAGCTAGTGTTGCGCGCAAAATATTGGTGTTCAGAGTGTGTGCACTAAATTTTGGCGTAATGTGATGTCGAGCTTGTGGTGCATACGTAATGTTGGTGCGTAGTGTGCACACGTTGAATATTGGTGTCACGTGGAGTAGAATTGTTGGTGTGTAGTGTGTGTGGGATGAATATTGGCGTTGCATGGAATGGAATTAAGATGCACGCGTAATGTTGGTGCGCAGTGTGTGCGCATTGAATATTCACGTGGCATGGAGTAGAATTGGTGGTGTGCATGGGGTATTGGTGTGCATGGAGTGGCAATTGAATATCGAAACTGTGTGGAGTAGAGCTTTTGTTATGTGCAGGATATCGGTGTGCGGTGAGTGTGCACTGGATATTGGCATTACGCAGTGCAAAGCTTGTGATGTATGTGTAACATGGTACGCAACAGAAAAGTTGTGTGCATTAGATATTAGATGATATATAAACTTTGTGCACACTAGGTATTGAT
This sequence comes from Picea glauca, assembly GCA_000966675.3. Classification (NCBI taxonomy): domain Eukaryota; kingdom Viridiplantae; phylum Streptophyta; class Pinopsida; order Pinales; family Pinaceae; genus Picea; species Picea glauca. The sequence goes on from JZKD02S2229431.1 coordinate 732,812, forward strand.
GGGTGGCACAAAAGGTTGTGTGCACTAGATATTGTGCATTGTGTAAAATTTGTGTGCACTAACTATGGGTGCATGGTGCATGTGCAGGATTAAGGAGCATGTTAAGCCCTAAATAGTGGCACATTAACCCTTAATTGGGGAATATTGCATTAGTAATGTTATTTTATTTATGTCATCTTGGGTCCATTAGTTGTAATTTTACCGTCTAGTCTCCTATATATACCAAGGAGACATTTTCATTTGGAATCATCTTGTACTTGGAAATTTATGTGGTGTATAAGGAGGTTTCCCCATCGAAGAGGATTATTGTCTGAAATTATCTATTTTTCAAGGCGTTGAGTACTTATTCTGAGGTTTTTCTATGCTATATTGATATTTGGTTCTTAACATATGGTATTAGAGCTTGAGATCTTGGGGTTTCGCTGCTACATCTAAGACACCTTGGAATTTTCGCTATAACTTTTTTTCCACAACATTTATGAAGGAACGGGTTGGAGAATATTTAGTATACAGATCAAGGTACGTTGGCTTAAAATTTGAACTCCTGAGGCATTATAATTTCAAAGATACAGCCTGTGTAAGATAGGGTTCTGGAATCATCCTCAATTGAGTCATTGTGGAATTTTCGCTATAAAAAAAATTTTGTAACGTTTCCGGCCCTAAAATTTGGAGGCTATTCACATAAATTAGTAAGGTATTTGTGGTAAAATTTTTATCTTCTGGTTCATCTTACATTTGTATATACACCATCTGGAAGATAGGGTATCTAACTAGTCCTATTGACTAGTCTCAAGAAGGTGTTCCGGGTAAAACAATCATAACTTATTCCTAGAGTATAAAAATTGGGTGATACTAGTTGCATTGGATAGTGGATAGTCTGTAGTATTTCAAGTACAAGTTTCAGAATTTTATATCAATTATTTTGTGCAGGGCATGCTATACAAGTGAGATCTCTTGGAAAGTCCAAAAATCAGCAAGTTGTGGGGAATTTACCATAAATTCCACTTGGCACATCCAATTTTGATTAGACCTATGGAATTGTAGAGAAGAAATATCAAAGAACTACAAAAAATAAATTTTCATACCCAGAAGGGATGAAACTTTAGAGATATAGAAGAAGAAAGATTGCCTAGAAGAACCACCTCAAAATCAAGGTTCAAAAGTGATACTTGGCCAACATACCACCCAAAAAGGGAACTTCTACACCAAATAAGCATCCAGACAGTCCTACTTGGACTCTGGATGAAACTGAAGAAATGCGTAGGGACATAAATGAATTACAAAAGATGAACTACAAGGGATGATGGATTCAACTGAAGCTAAATTGGAGGCAATAATGGATACTAAGATGGATGGTTTAAAAAGGGAGATAATGGAAGGATTGAAAATTTTCCTAATAGAGAGGACACCTGAAAGTGAAAATGTATCCCATGAAATTCATGATGAGAACACAAGGAATATGAACCTAGAATGGAGAAACTCCAACTTTGGGTTGAATACCAACCACGTTCCTAAGATCGATATGAGGAAGTTTGATGGCAAGGACCCAATCACACGGATACTTCAGATGGATCAATTCTTTGATCTACATAATGTCACACATACACAAAAGGTATGAATTGCTTCTTTATATTTAGAACCCAATCAATTCGTATGGTATATATGGATTTGTTTTCTCAAATCACTCATCACTTGGACAATTTTCACGGAAGAAATGATAACACACTATGAGGATACAAGGAGGAATACCTTCTTTATCCAATTGATAAATCTCAAGCAAAAGGGTTTAGTTACATATCACATTAAGAACTTCCAAATATTGAATATAAAGGTAATAGATATTCCATATGATCACTTCATTGATGTATTCATAGGAACTTTAAAGGATAATATTCAACATGAGGTTTGCCTTTGCAAACCCAAATAATTGGAGAATGCATTTAGGGTGGCAAGAAATGTTGAAAGTAAAAATATGGTTATGGCTACTAGAAGGACCAATCCTAACATCTATAGAGAGAATAATTATCCTTCTTCTAAAACACCTCAACCTACAAGGTTGACACCTCAACAATTGGAGGAAAGAAAAGAAAACATTTTATGCTTTAATTGTCACAGCAAGTACAGTAAGGGACATAAGTTTGGTGAGAAGAAATTATTCTACATAGATTGTGAAGAGGGAGAAGAACAAGAACAAGAACAAGAACCATCTCAATATGAAAACATGTAAGCAATATCTTTTGAAGAGTTGACTCTCACAATATCGTGTAATGCATTGGCTGGAATTAGCACTCCTCAAACCCTCAAGATCGAAGGATATATCAAAAATAAAAAGGTAATAGTCCTAATTG
>JZKD02S2229431.1:769423-797627 GCA_000966675.3 Picea glauca
GGATCATTCTAAATTACCCTCGAGCCGGAGTGGCTCTTTTGATTCTCCCCTGGAATCCTTATTCAGATTTGACTCACAAGTCTGTCCTGCTCCTTACAACCCTTAGGCCTGAGCGCTTCTCCATTCTCAATAGAAAATAACAATCGGGTTTCGGGGTTTTCCAATCCTCGATGTCACCAACACTTACTTCCTTGAATCCCCGATCTCCGATATCCCGATGCGCTTCCTTTTTGCTTCAGCCCCTCCTGGCTATGCTCCCAGTCCACATGACCCTGCCTTATATGACCACAATCCTATCTCTTATCGGGATTCGGGGTTTCAAGTGTCAATATGTATTGGGCCTCTTGTCCGTGGGATCCCCGATTTCTCGACTCTCGATTTCCCGACAATTGACTTTTTCTTTTAGGGAATTTCTCGAAGGCTTCAATCTCGGCCATGCGCCCTCAAGGATGGACGGTCCTCACTGCTTCTCTCTATTTCGCGATTCGCGATTTCAAATGCTACGGTTGCCTTGTCTTCAGGATTCGCGAAACGCTGAATCCCGACTTCCTTCGGATTTCTGACACGCATCCCCAGTGGATGGACGGTTCAGATTGACCCTCGAGTTTTCACCAACTGCAAAATCGAAAAAACTTACCTATGTGAGTCCCGATGATCGAAATGCCGATGGGCTCCCGATCTCGTCCACGTGTCCCAACTGATGGACGACTCCGATCATTTATGGGGTTTATAACAAGGATTTTCCCGATCTCTTGCTCATAGAACTCCCGATTTTTCTAATCTCGAAACTTCGATGGAGTCTTCCCTTTCGAGACTTTTCCCGAGATCTTAGATCTTCGCCACATGTACCCTTAAGATGGACGTCTTAGATTGATTCTGGGACTTTCACTATGAAAATTATCGATCACTCGTCCTCGTGATTCCCGATTTTGCGAATGCTGAAATCCTGAGGACCATGCCTCTCGTCGAAACTTTCCTCCTCCCGTCCACGAAGCTTAACCTTCATGCAACTCTCGTCCAATCCAATGAATGACGGGTATCTATGTGCAGATCTGGCGGTCCACAATCTCCTGAGCTTGAACTCCGGATGCAACTGTAACCTTCTCGCTTCTCTGGAAGATCTGACGGCTGGCGGGATTTCGCTAATCCTCCCCACAGATTCCTGATCGTCGATTTCTTCCCTTTGATGATTTCTATGAAGGAAAACCAAGAACTCCTCCCTGGACTTATTCACTTGCACTACAAACTTCTAATGTCCCTAAATGTTTTCAAAGGCCTTATTCCTCCAGAGCTTCTCACAACTTTGAGCCTCAAAGAGGGTCCTTGCATGCACTCCTTGCGGCGACCTTCAGATACTTTCAAATATCTGAGAACCCTTCGACTCTGTGCACACCTGCAACAACAGTCTTTCGATATTTTGCTCAGGTTCGCAACCCTGAGACCTCACTCAGCCTGCACACTCCTTGCATGGCTCCTGTGCCCAAATGCACTCTGGGGAAATGAGAACAACTGCTACCTCTCCTAAGCTTTCAGAGACAACCCTTTGAACTCCTTGTCGACGCACTCCTTGTGGACAATTCAACTGCACCCCTTGCAGGAATCTTGCTCAGACAGAGAAATAATTGAAACTCACTCCTTCTTCCTTCCAGAATTCAAACTTAGACCATGAAATCACATACATAGCATATAAAAGCAAATGTATAACATGAAGCAAACATTCATGAGCATATCATTCAACATCAATGCACATGGAATAAACACAAAACCATGAATTTGAATCAACCTCTTTCTATTAATCCAAATATCAGTACATGGGTGTTCTTACACAACTCTCTGCTTCTCTTCTATGCTCCAATGCTTCTAACTATGTTACAATACACAATGAGGGTGTCTATATCCATTTTCCCTCCACTCCTTCTAAAACTGTCTAATCTAATATTCAATTCTACCTACTTACATAAATGCCTTCTACCTACTATGAACGAGAGCGGATCGCTCAAGGTCCTATACAATGCATAAGTACGCCTCTCCTTAACTATCACAATTAAGGTTGGCGCATTATCTTCGAGACAATTTCAAAATTTGTGCTGGGCTTGTCCAACTGTCCTTCACTTCCACGCTGGCTTGCTTGATGTGGGCGATGCTCCTACATCATACTCCCTCGCTTGAAAATCTTCATGGGCTCCTATCCATGAGCTTGCGCATGGTTCGTCCATGCCTCTCTATCTCTGCTTCATTCTCCCAGCTGGCATATTCAACTGTATGGTCCTTCCACTTGACCAAATATTCAAAGTACTACTTTCTTATGGTCTTCTTACCCACTCGTTTATCTAGTATCCACTCCATCTGTGGCCTATCTGCAACTGGCATCTGCTTTCGCCACTGAACCTATGAATGCTCATCATTTGTTTTTGCTTCCTCAACTTTGTATGGGTATAAATATGAGATATTGAATATCGGAGAAATTCCGATCCCATTAGGTAATTCAATCTCATAATCATTTTCTCCAATTTTCTTCAAGGCCCTACATGGTCTGATCTTCTTTATCTTCAATTTATTATACGTTCCTCTCGAGAACCTTTCCTTTCTCAGATGTGCCAAAATCAAGTCACCAACTTCGAATTTAAGTTGTCTTCTGTGTTGATCTGCTCTCCGCTTATACTCCTGACTTGAATTCTGCAACCGCTCCTTCACTTGGCTGTGAAGTTCCTTCATCGCTTCTACGAAATCTTCTGCACTAGCGCTCCTAGTTGCATTCTATTCTGAATCCCTCAATTCAGAAATTCCCCTCGGCTGTATGCCATAAAAAATCTGAAATGGACTCTGTCCTGTACTTCTGTTCACTGAGTCGTTATACGCAAACTTTGCCTCCGGTAATATATTGTCTCAACTGCTGTGGTGCTCTGTCACCAAGCTTCTCAGCAAATCTCCCAGACTTTTGTTTACCACTTCTATCTGTCCATCTGTCTGAGGATGATAAGTCGAACTAAATAACAAGTTAGTTCCCAGATTCTTCCACAAGGTTCTCCAGAAATGCCCTATGAACTTCGTATCTCTGTCCGAAACTATGCTCCTTGGCAATCCATGAAGTCGAATGACTTCTTTGAAAAACAGGTTCGCGATGTGAGTCACGTCACTGGTTTTCTGACATGGGATAAAGTGTGCCATCTTGGAAAATCTATCCACCACCACAAAGATCAAATCAAATCCTCTTTGCATCCTTGGCAACCCCAATATGAAATCCATCCTAATTTCATCCCATGGCTTCTCAGGTATGTGTAATGGTTGATAAAAACCTGCATTCTGCTTCCTTCCCTTTGAATGCTGGAAAATTCTGCATCTGTTTACAAATCTCTTGACCTCTAATCGCATCCCTGGCCAAAATTATGATTCACTCATATTTTCGAATGTTTTTTCATGACCGAAGTGTCTGGCCAATCCTCCACTGTGTTTCTCCTTCAACAGATTCTCCCTCATGGAGCAATTCAAAATACATAGCCGATTTCCCTTAAACAACAATCCTTCCTAGATCATGTATTCGACCCATTTGCTGCTATCTATGAGAACTGGATTCTCAGCTGCTTCATATGCTTCCTTAAAGTCTGGGTCATATGCATACATGTCCCTGAGATCATCAAAACCCAATGTTTTGACTTTGAACTCCTGCAACAACAAACACTTCTTGCTCAAAGCGTCAACAACTTTGTTAGCAGTACCAGAAATGTATTTAATTACAAATGTGAAATTCTGCATATATTCTACCCATTTGACATGTCTCTGATTCAACTTCTCCTGTTGAGTCACAAACTGCAGTGCATGGTTGTCACTGTATAGAATAAATTATTTCGGAATTAAATAATGCCTCCTCTTCTTCAATGCCTGTATGATGGCATAAAACTCCTTATCATATGTGGAATACTTCACCTTTGCTTCATTCAGCTTCTCGCTGAAGTACACTATCAGCCTATCTTCCCGAATCAAGACTGCCCCGATTGCAAACCCGCTTGCATCGCATTTCACTTGAAATGTTTTTCAGAAATCTGGTAACACCAGAACAAGTTGTTCCGTGATCTTCCTCTTCAACAAATTGAAACTCTTTTCGGCTTCTTCTGTCCAGTGAAAATATTTGTGTCTTTTCTTCACTGTATCCATCATTGCTGCACTGATTCCACTGAAATTCCTAATGAATTTTTGGTAGAAACTAGCCAACCCATGAAAATTTCTCACCTCAAATATGTTCCTCGGTGATGGCCAATTTTTGATTACCTCCACCTTATCTGGATCCATCCTCAACTCATTTGTAGAAATAACAAATCCCAAGTAAATGAGCTATGTCTTCATGAATGAGGACTTCTTCATGTTTATCAACAACTTCTCTTGCTGTAATCTCTTCATCACAATGGCCAAATGCTTCATATGTTCAGCCTCCGTTTTACTGAAAATCAGTATATCATCCAGATATACGATAACAAATTTTCCGATGAACTCCTTCAGGACTTCATTCATCAACCTCATGAAGGTACTTGGTGCATTTGTTAAGACAAATGACATAACAATCCATTCATACAACCCTTCGTTTGTTTTGAATGTTGTCTTACATTCATCACCCTCTCTCATGCGAATCTGGTGATATCTGCTTTTCAAATCAATCTTTGAAAAATATTTTGCTCCACTCAAACAATCCATCAGATCATCCATCCTCGGCAATGGAAATATGTACCTAATGGTTATCTTGTTAATGGATCTTGAATCAGTGCACATCCTCTAGCCTCCGTCTTTCTTCGGACTGAGTACTGTTGGAACAACACACAGACTCAAGCTCTCCCTGACCAAACCTTTGTCCAACAAATCTTGGACTTGTCTCTTTACCTCTTCATTCTCTTGTGGCATCAATCTGTACGCTACTTTATTTGGCAAACTGGCTCTTGGTATGAGATCAATATGATGGCTCACACTTCTGATCGGTGGCAACGAACGAGGTAATTCATCCACTACTATATCAGCGAACTCTTCCAGCAGTTCCTGAACTTCTTCTGGAAAATCATCCACTCTTGTGCTAGTCAGAACAATCTTTGGTTTTTTGATCACAATGAACTGTGGATCCTCCTTCTTCTTAACCTCTGTAAGAATTTCCTTCCCACTCATGAGAAGTACTTTGTTGCTCACTTCCCGCTTCACCTCCTTATCCTTAATTGGAAGCAACATGTGTGTCCTCCCATTCTTCTCTAAGGTGTATGTGTTCATCCTCCCATCATGAATCACATTTCTGTCATATTGCCATGGTCTACACAACAATAGATGACAAACATCCATGGGAATAACATCACATAAGATCTTATCATTATATCCTCCTATCTTAAATTCAACTAAACATTGTTTAGTGACATTTACCTGATGTCCTTTTTGTAGCCATGAAACTTTGTATGGGCTCGGATGTTCAATCATCTCCAGCTCTAGCTTTTCTACCATATCGGTTGAAATGATATTATCTGTGCTACCACTGTCCACAATGACCTTGCACACTCTGTCCTTGGTTTTGCAAGCAGTCCAAAAAATCCTAGTCCTTTGGACTGAACTCTCCACCTCCCTTTCGGGTGTCAAAAGAACTTTCTGCATCATCAGTGATCTTCCACCTTCAACATCCTCTGCCTCAACATTTCACCCCTGTGCTTCACCGATGTGAGTCTCTCCACCCTCTTTCTTTTTATTAGGACACTCATAAGACTTGTGCCCATTATTTCCACATGTGAAGCATGTAATTACTCCACCTCTGCCTCTTCCCCTACCTCTAGTACGAGGAAAAGTATTATTATCATCATACCCTCCTCTTTGCTCAGTATGCTTTCCTCTCTGTTCAACATATTTCCCTCGCTGTGAGCTTCCACCTCTCTCAGTTCTACTCTGAGGTTTCTTCCAGTTTTCCTTGGGCTTCTGGTTTCTGTCCTGGACAACAGATTTGCCTCTGGGTTGACTTCTACCTCGACCTCTTTGACTTTTCTTTCGTCTCAGCTTCTCTTCTGCTTTCAGAGCTATCTGATAAGCATCTTCCACTATTCGAATGGTCAACATACTCATCTCATCCCGAATCTCATATCTCAGGCCATTCATATACCCAGCTACCTTTTCATCATTGCTTTCACGATGACCTGCTCTGATATTCAACCTGTAAAATTCCTCAGTATATTCATTTACTGACATCAACTTCTGTCTTAGGTTTTTCATTCTCCTGAACAAAGTAATCTGGTAGTCCCTGGGGATGAATTTTTCCTTCATCTTTGCAATCATCCTGTCCCAGCTCTTAATTTTCTGCTTGCCTTGGCAACACCTGTCCGCTTGTAGTTCATCCCACCACAATGCTGCATGTCCTTTTAATCTCGTGACGGCATGCTTGACCTTCTTGTCCTCTTCGACATATTCATAGTCAAAATATGTGTCTAGATCTCTAATCCAGTCTAGAAGCTCTTCTACATCCAGATTTCCCTCATAAACTAGGATGTCCATCTTCGCCTTTGCACCCATTCTTGCAACAACTTTAAGTAAGTGCTCATTTGCTGCATCCTCTGCTGTGATTTCCTCTTCTCCACGTCCAACATCATCTTCATTTTCAGACTCACTGATATCTCCTACATCAGCTGCGCGTTTTTGTCTTATCTCCACGTCCACAAGTCTGGCGCATATGTTATGCAGATCCCTTTATAATTATGGGTTCTGCACCTGTCTACCCCTTCGTCTAGACATCTCCCTCTCCTCCTCTGGATCAAGTGATTGTCTATCTCTTCTTCTCGACGGCATGGTGATTCTTCCCTCTTCCCGCTACAGAAAGCAAATAAACTTTTCTATGCTCTGATACCACTTGGTAGCGACCACCCAGGCACCTACCTCAACAGGTCCTGCGCCTGACCTCCCGGCCTTAAGGATCATTCTAAATTACCCTCGAGCCAGAGTGGCTCTTTTGATTCTCCCCTAGAATCCTTATTAAAATTTGACCCACAGGTCTGTCCTGCTCATTACAACCCTTAGGCCCGAGAGCTTCTACGTTCTCAATAGAAAATAACAATCGGGTTTCAAGGTTTTCCAATCCCTGATGTCACCAACACTTACTTCCTCGAATCCCTGATCTCCGATATCCCGATGCGCTTCCTTTTTCCTTCAACCCCTATTGGCTACGCTCCCAGTCCACACGACCCTGCCTTATATGACCAAAATCCTATCTCTTATCGAGATTCAGGGTTTTGAGTGTCAATATGTATTGGGCCTCTTGTCCATGGGATCCTCGATTTCCTGACTCTCGATTTCCCAACAACTGACTTTTTCTTTCGGGGAATTTCCCGAAGGCTTCGATCTCGGCCACGCGTCCTCAAGGATGGACGATCCTCGCTGCTCCTCGCTATTTCACGATTTACAATTTCAAATGCTCCGGTTTCCTTATCTTCAGGATTTGTGAAACGCCGAATCCCGACTTCCTTCGGATTTTTGACATGCGTCCCCAGTGGATGGACGGTTCAGATTGACCCTCGAGTTTTCGCCAACTGCAAAACTGAAAAAACTTACCTATGTGAGTCCCGATGATCGAAATGCTAATGGGCTCTCGATCTCGTCCACGTGTCCCAACTGATGGACGACTCCGATCATTTACAGGGTTTCCAACATGGATTTTCCTGATCTCTTGCTCACAGAACTCCTGATTTGCCTAATCCTGAAACTCTGATGGAGTCTTCCCTTTCGGGAATTTTCCCGAGATCTTAGATCTTCGCTACGTGTCCCCTTAAGATGGATGACTCAGATTGATTCCGAGACTTTCACTATGAAAATTCCCGATCACTCGTCCTCGTGATTCCTGATTTTGCCAATGCTGAAATCTTGAGGACCATGCCTCTTGTCGAAACTTTCCTCCTCCCCTCCACGAAGCTTAAACTTCATGCAACTCCCGGTCAATCCAACGACTGACGGGTATCTATGTGCAGATCCGGCGGTCCACAATCTCCTGAGCTTGAACTCCGGATGCAACTGTAACCTTCTCTCTTCTCTGGCAGATCTGACTGCTGGTGGGATTTCGCTAATCCTCCCCACAGATTCCTGACCTTCGATTTCTTCCCTTTAATGATTTCTATGAAGGAAAACCAAGAAATCCTCATTAGACTTATCTGCTTGCACTACAAACTTCTAATGTCCCTAAATGTTTTCAAAGGCCTTATTCCTCCAGAGCTTCTCACAACTTTGAGCCTCAAAGAGGGTCCTTGCACGCACTCCTTGCGGAGACCTTCAGATACTTTCAAATATCTGAGAACCTTTCGACTCTGCGCACACCTGCAGCAACAGTCTTTTGATATTTCACTCAGGTTTGCAACCCTGAGACCTAACTCGGCTTGTGCACTCCTTGCACGGCTCCTGTGCCCAAATGCACTCTGGGAAAATGAGAACAGCCGCTACCTCTCCTGAGCTTTCAGAGACAACCCTCTGAACTCCTTGTCGATGCACTCCTTGCGGACAATTCAACTTCACCCCTTGCAGGAATCTTGCTCAGACAGAGAAACAATTGAAACTCACTCCTTCTTCCTTCCAGACTTCAAACTCAGACCATGAAATCACATACACAGCATATAAAAATAAATGTATAACATGAAGCAAACATTCATGAGCATATCATTCAACATCAATGCATAGGGAATAAACACAAAGCCATGAATTTGAATCAACCTCTTTCTATTAATCCAAATATTAGTACATGAGTATTCTTACATAGCTCTCTGCTTCTCTTCTATGCTCCAATGCTTCTAACTATGTTACAATACACAATGAGGGTGTCTATATCCATTTTCCCTCCACTCCTTCTAAAACTGTCTAATCTAATATTCAATTCTACCTACTTACATAAATGCCTTATACCTACTATGAACGAGAGAGTATCGCTCAAGGTCCTATACAATGCATAAGCACGCCTCTCCTTAACTATCACAATTAAGGTTGGTGCATTATCTTCGAGACAATTTCAAAATTTGTGCTGGGCTTGTCCAGTTGTCCTTCACTTCTGCGCTGGCTCACTTGATGTGGGCGATGATCCTGCATCAACTAATGATATTTGTAAATAAGAAGGATGGATTATGAAGACTTTGTATCTCTTATTGACAATTAAACAAAGCAATGATAAATAATCAATACATGTTTCTTATAATTAATGATTTATTTAATCAAATGAAAAGAGATAAAGTATTTCCTAAGATATATTTAAGATCGAGATATCATCAATTGAGAATAAAGGAATAAGATATTCCTAAAACTACATTCAAGAATTGCTTTTGAAATTATGAATTTATAGTATTACCCAAGTTTGGATTAATGAATGCACTAGAAGTATTTATGCGTTTAATAAATGGAGTATTTTGAGAGTACCTTGATAATTTTGTGCAAGTGTTTTTAGATGATATCTTGATATACTGTTGTATACTGGAATAACATGAAGAGCATATAAGACATGTATTATAATGTCTTAGAGAGCATAAGTTATATGGAAAAATTTCTAAATGCTTGTTTTATGAATCAAAGATTCATTACTTAGGGCATATCATTTCAAACAAAAGAATCACAGTGGACCCAAAAAATAGAAGCAGTTATGGAATGGACAATACCTACTAATGTACATGAAGTATGTAGTTTTATGGGGTTTGGTGGGATATTATTGAAGGTTTGTGCATGGATTTTTGAAGATCACAAATCCTATTACTAAATTACAAAAGAAAAATAAGAAATTATATGGAGAGAATGGTGTGAGGAAGCATTTTAAAAATTGAAGGAATTATTGACGAAAACTCCTATTTGAAAGTACTAGATATGGATCGAGATTTTCTAGTATGTGTATATGCATCGAAGGAAGTATCAGGTGGAGTATTAATGTAGAGAGGTAGGATGATTTCCTACACTTCAAGAAAGCTTCAACCACATGAAGAAAACCGTGCGATGCATGATTTGGAACTTGCAGTGATAGTTCACACATTAAGAATTTGGAGGCATTATTTAGATGGAAGGAAATTTGAATTGAAGAAAAATCATCATGGACTTCAACACGTATTTATGCAGAGTAATTTGAATGATAAATAGAGGAGGTGGTCCAAATTATTGAGCGAGTATGATTTCTACATATCATACATTATAGAAACACCAAAAAGAGTGGTGAATGCTATGAGTTGTAGGCCACATGTATTCTCAATTATGCCATTAAAAATGAATTTATGAGAAAATATATTGAATTTAAAATTAGAAGATGAACAATACAAAGAAATTAAATTGGAACTAGAAAATGAAGTAATGAGGGTTCCAAAATATGAAGGATATGCCTTAGATGGCGATGACTTACTACTATATTATGGAAGGATATATGTACCACTAAATGATGAAATTCAAATTTTTTTATTAAATGATTATCATAGAGTAGTTTATATGGTTCATCCAAGAGTCAAGAAGATGAATGTGGACTTAAAACCACCATTCATTTTGAAAGGAATGGAGAAAGACATAGTTAATTCTATAGCTAGATGTCTTGAGTGTAAGCAAGTGAAGGTTGAACATCAACACTCAACTAGATTTTTGCAGCCACATGTGATACCAAAATCAAAATGGAAAGTGATTTCGATGGATTTCATTGTTGGAATACCTATGACTTTCAAGAGAGATGATTCTATATTTTTGGTAGTAGAATTTTTGACAAAAAGTGCACACCTTATCACAATAAAAACTACTTACCAAGTATCAAAGATTGCAAGAGTGTTCATGAGTGGAATAGTAATATTACATGGAATTCCAAAGAAGATAATCTCAAAAAGAGGGTCAATATTTATGGGAATATTTCAGATGATTTTCCAAGAAGTATCGAGAACACAAATTAATTTTAGAACATCATACCAAATGGGCACTGATGAATAGACCAAAATAATAAATCAAATATTGGAAGATATGTTATGTATGTATGCAATGGTTTAACAAAAACAAGATTTTTTTACCTCTTATGGAATTTTCATATAACAATAGTTATCAAACTTTGATAAAGATGATACCATTTTAATTTTTGTATGGTAGACCATGTAGGACACCTATTAGCTGGGATAGGATAGAGAATAAAGTCTTAGTCATATTATAAGTAATCCAAGAAGTGGAAGAACAAATCCAAATTATTAAGGGAATATTGAAGGAATAAAAAGATAGACAAAATAGATATGCGGATGCACATAGAGTTGATAGAAATCACAAAGTTGGGCACAAATAATTCTTGTGAGTAACAGTACAAAAGAGATCAATTAAGTTTGGTAAAGGAGCTAAATTGTTTCCATGATATGTGGGACCATTTGAAATTCTTGAAAGAAAGGAACTAGTTGCTTATCATCTTGCATTGCCATCATCATTATATCGTATCCATGATGTTTTTCATGTATATGTGCTATGCCATTATATTTCAGATCATTCTCATGTCATTGGTGTGAGTTATTTGTAGATGTTGGATGAGGGAGGCGGGGGGGAGGGGGTGGCTAAATCCATTCACATTTTGGATGAGCACACTCAAAAACTTTGATGTCGCTTGGTAGATTAGGTAAAGGTCCAATGGGATAGATATAGTCCTAGTTACACTACTTGGGAGGATGAAAATGAGATACATAAACAATTTCATACTTATTATAGAACTTCGGGACAAATTTTCCTGAAGAGGGGGTGTATGTAGTGTCCCATTTGGTTCCTACTTGTGTGATAGACCAAGTATTATTATCGAGGAAAATTGTTTATAGATGGCATGTCTTTTTGATTCCGATGATGAAAACTTTTAATTATCTAATTAATTTTGACCTATGATTTTGAATGGATTCATTTAAATGCTTATATGATGATATGGAAAAATTATTTTGCATTGAGATGACATAAATAATGTTGTCAATTCATATGGTTCTGAATAATTAAAATGGAAAAAGTTGTATACGTTATTTTATTAATGTTACTAATGGCTTACCTAGTGTGATAGGAAACCACATGTATATATTAACATGAGATTGCGTCAACTATATATTGGAGCCTAGATTGATTCAGGGTACCCAAAAATGTTATATGGTTAATTTATGCTTTGGTTTTATTATGTAATTATTTGATGCATTGATTGTAGTGTGTGCAATTACAAAGAACATGCTTGCTGATCGATCCTCAGATGGGTAATGGGGTTGTATATACGAGTATGGGGTAGCATTAGGAGAGGAGGAAAAACATTCCCATTTCCACATACTAGAACTCCTTTTCCATGACTTGGGTTGAAAAGACGATGATGCTTTTACTTAGAGGTGCATGTTGCTATGAAGGTAGGTTGTGGATTTAATCACTCAATAGTTTTAGCCAAGGGGCACATGATAAAGTGATAACCTTATTCCTTAGTGACCATTAGTCTCTCAACATGGGATACAAAGAATAAGTTAACATAGTCTAAATAGTTGTGCACCATTTCCCCACCTAGAAAGTTGGTTGCTTGAAGGGCATGTGAAACATGACACCCTTGGAAAGCATTGAAAGACAATTCTTGAAGGGCATGAGAAACATGGCACCCTCGATATTTGTTTTGAATTATTAATTACACAGTGAAAAAAGATTAATTAAAAAGTACAAAAGAGGATTTCCTTAATGTGCACATTTTATTTAAATGAGAAAATAATTATATCCACATTTTATAGAAGAGAGAAAACATTAATTAAATTAAAATAGTGTGAATGAGCATATAGATTACTAATATTTAAAAACAAGAGAAATGATCTAGTTAATTAAAATTTACTAAGAAATATAAATAAATTCTAGGAGAATGTGTATTAAATGAAATAAATAACTTATTAATTAACTAAAACTAATCACTAGTGCAACTAGTAGAGTAACACTAATTCAAATTTAATTAGAAGTGTGGGAAAATAAAAGTGGGTTGAAAGAAATTAAAAAGAGATAATAAAAATTAAGTAGTAATTCCATGTGTAGCCACTAAAATAGGAAGGAGGGAGAAGATCAAGGGAACACCTGGGAGTGAAAATATGAAATGTGAGAGTTGGATGAGATAATTCATTATTTTATAATTTTAAGTAAATAATTCCTTGTGCACTTCTGGATATGAGTGACACATGGGTGGGTGTAGGTAATTAGTAATTTAGAAATGACCTATTTGCACGAGTTGAACAAGTGGCATAGCCACATAATCTATAAAATAAAAGTTTGAGCTAAGAGGAAAATACTTTTTGCTCCCTAATGGTTGTTGTAATGTTTGTGAACTTTTTATTGGTGATTGTTGAGAGTTTGGTCCATTAAAGTGTTTTTGTGAAGTGAATATTTTCTTCCAAAACTTAGCAACTTCATACTTCTCTTATTGCTAGATTAGTATTTTATATACATCCCCATTGTGGCTCAGAAATCTTTGGGAAAGAAAAATATCCATTGGAGTTGGTAGGGTAGTCAACTGGTGGATAATCTAACAATCAACAAGTTGACACAAAGAGGATTAAACTTTTCATTCTATTTTCGACAAATCAAGGAATAAATATACAATAATTTTTGTAAAATATTTTGTTAAAATAAGTTTACAAGTTGATACAAAAAGGATTAAACTTTTCATTCTAAATCGAGGAATAAATATACAATAATTCTTGTAAAATATTTTGTTAAAATAAGTTTACAAGTTGACACAAAGAAGATTAAACTTTTCATTCTATTTCAACAAATCAAGAAATAAATATACAATAATTTTTGTAAAATATTTTGATAAAATAAGTTTATTGTGATTTAGAAAAATTAATGGTCTATATTATTGGCATATTTTCATTGCTTTTCTTATTTTCCAAACACAAAATATATTTATTATTTTATTATAGATGTAATGAAAATTGGAAATAAATACAGTTAAGAATGGTTGTGTTATTTGATAATTGGTTGCTACAATATTTGTAGTTTACATAGAATGTATTTGAAAAATATATAATAATGTTGTACATGTATAAATCATTATTTAATTAATTTCAAAGGATCATTGTAATGATTTAATTGGTTGAGAAAAATCGAATTCTTATAGCATCAAATTTGATATATCTATTGAGTAAATCAATGATTGAGTAAATCAGTGTGAAATTAGTTTGCTTACACATATATTTTTATGGGTTCTTTTTATACGACGTTCATAATTGTTATTCCTATAACCTAATTTGAAAGAATCAATATGTTCTTTCAATATGTTGTGGTTGCTTGATTTTGACAAAGGAAATAACTGTTAAGAAGCTAGTCCCGGCTTTATTGAATAAGTTTTTTTTATAGGACGTTCATAATTGTTATTCCTTTAACCTAATTTGAAACAATCAATATGTTCTTTCATTCAATATGGTCTCTTATTTTTACAAGGGAAATAGCTTTATTCCTTTAAGCTTTATTTTTACAAGGGAAATAGCTGCTAAGCAGCTAGTCCCCGCCTCATTGAATAATTTGAGTCGTTGTATCTCAAAGATATGTTTTGATTGAATACATAAGAAGTATACTATAGGAACGAAGAAGATGAGTTGGCTTCACAGAACACGACACCGACAGTCATCTCAGTGGAGGGAAGTGAAAGAATTTTTTTCCATGGCAGTGTATGGAATGGACCGATGACATGGTGAGGCTTCTGATCATTGTAGTTTTTTACATGGGTAAATATGGTGCTCCTGAATGCACTGACGGGAACAAGAGGAAATATGGTATATTGCAACATTAATATTGTTTCAATGTGGTGATTTCTGCAATGGTTCTCAATTTCAGAACCATTGCAGAAATTATAGATTAAATTCGGCAAGCCATTACAACCAGAAATGAAGGCTATGTCACATGTTTTCAAATTTTTAATATTTATTTTATTCACATTACAGGGAATTAAAAATTCTATTCACGCTCCAAGGAAATTCAATTCCTCAGAATCCTGGCCAATGCTCGTGTACTATTGTTAATGCTATTGCATGCATGAGGCAACGTGGCCGCATTGAGTCATCCCAGGTATCTATTTTCTAGGTTCAAGTCGTCCCAGGTATCTATTTTCCAGGTTCTTTACTTGGAGATTGTATGTTCGATTCCTTCTTACACCAATATGAAATTTGAAACCTAAAATTGAAGTTGAGTTGAGCTTATAATATGAAAACATGATATCCTGTAAGTCATTAGAATGTTAGCCAGATTAGATTATATGACGGGTTACCCAGGCTTGCGACTAATACATATATCTTCACCATGCCACACATAAATCGAAAATTTTCCAGAGCGTTTCAGTGCTTGAAGGACACCTAAACCCTTCATTGATACTGACTTGGGCTATCACCCAACAACCTAAAAAGGGATTTTCAAACAAAAAAATATTATTTCCACCATTGAAAATCAATTAGGCAGGTACTTTGCGTAAATTTGAATTTCAATCCTTTGTACAGGAAGAAATGATGTGCCCATAACAAAATATTCTTTATTCTATCTATGCTCATCAGACATCATAAATTCAATCTTTTTTGTGCATGTGTTCTCTTTTCTAAGTGGAATATGTCATGCTACATGGAGGCACACCCCCATGGTGAATCTGAGCATCGTCTTTTTCATGGGCGCAGTCATTCTCTTGCGCGCGATTGGTGCAGGATAAACTTGTTCCAGTAGGAGTTGTCAGGTCATGGGATGAAATTTCATATCCCACATCTACTATTTTTGCTGGAATAATCTTAGAATCCAATCAGATCAATAAGAGGGTATTCTCATTTGTTTCATTTTTTTCAACAGGTTCATGATATTTGTGCAACAGAAAATGACTATATCGCGGGTCTTAAATACATATCGTGTAGTTCAGTGGGTGACTCGAGTTACAGATGCACCAGGACTAATACTACAGATCCAGTTTTAAAGTCACCATTTTCAACTTTGAAAGATTTTGTTTGATTTTCATTGTTCTTGGAGACCATTAATATCTTCTTCGATTTTTTTCCAGGTTGGCGGCCTACCTTTAAATAAATACTCATGGATGACGACCCACAATTCTTATGCAATCGTCAGTGAAAAATCGTATATTGATGTCCAAAGATTCACTTTCAGTTACCAATAAGTTAACATTACGGATCAACTAAATGTATGTATGGTTCGTAAAATATTTTATAGAAATTAGGGTATTTGATTTGTTGGGAATTTAGCCGAGACTTGAGAAATTAGGGTATTTGGAGTTGAGCATAGACTTTGGGTGTGTTTTCTAACCTACAACAACTATACCAATTTTTTTGAACACTTACTTCATAGAATTAGTATCATCAAGTAAGGACTGTTCTTAGTGGTTTTATATATTGGATTTGCAATTTTTCAATTCAATCAATAGAAAAACCACATAATGATTCCAAGTTCCAACTATGTTTGGGATTCAAAAAAGACTTCTAGAGAAATTATGTGCACAAAAACTAGTGAAAAGTTGCTAGGCCAGGTCGTGGAGAGCTGCAAAGGCAATCCAATTGCAAAACGACAAAAGACCACAAGAAACTGTAATTTTTCTGAAATCGCCTTGAATAACCTTTTCCATTCTTGACACAAAGGTAGAGTAGAAATTTGTAAACTTCTTTTGTTTTCTAAGCTTGTAAACTCTTTTGTTAGGGTTCTGGTCTCAATGTTAAATTTACTAATGAATAAATTTCTATTTCAAATTGTGAACATGCATGGGAATAATTAGTTTCGAAAGCTGACATCAATGTAGGGATGCTTGAGTCTCCAAAACAAGGTATGCTACTTATAACCCTAACACATAATGATCTCATGATCAACCCCTATGAGATACAAAGCTATTTTCATTCAAGGTTGAAGCATAGATTTATTGAAATATGTAATGATTTACTTAGAGACCGAGACTTATTTGAGACATTGTTGGTCACTGAGAAATGCTTGAAGCTTATGTTTTCCTCCTTTAGCGACACTGCTGGTCACCGAGAAATTCTTGAAGCCTATGTTTTCCTCCTTCAACCTTTATCTTCGACATGTTGTAACAAGGTTTGAAGTTCACTTCAATAACTCCTAGCAATTACCTAAGGTAAGAAACAATTATCGATCTCTCGTTTTATTTCTTAAGCACTTATGTGATGGGAACTCTGTCCAGAAAATCGTGTTGAAACTGGGGCTACATTTTGAAAAATGCAAATGGAGAGCAATGAAGATGCTTGCAAGAATTGAGGGTAACTTCTTGGTTTATTTATAATTTGCTCAAATGAGGCTGGAACAATTTGTATTAAAGTTTGACAACTCTGTGAATCGGTTGTAGGCGTGGAGTCTATAAAGATTGATGTGGAGGATAATAATATCACAGTAATTGGAGATGCATATCTAGTGAGGATTACAACTAGTCTCATAAAATATGGATTCACTGAAGCAATGAAGAATCAATCATGAATTGATGGCTTAATGCATGTAATGTCCCCATTACCATTATGCCATGATACCATAATGTAACATTCCTGTTACCAAACTGCTCTGATACCAATTTGTAACATACCTAGCCTCCTAGATGGGTATCACGCACAGATACCAACTTGTAATATTCCATGTTACCAACACTATCAAAATTCTCTTTTTACACAACTTATAACAACAAAAGTAACACAATACAACTGCAGCAGCATGTTGAGCCTCCTTTTTGTCACCTCCAATTGCCTTATCTTGTCCCATATCCTCACCAATATTTCCTAATACATATGCACTCTCTGCCTATTTTCCTCAACAGACATGTCCTTTAACAATTATTGTGTACATATGAGGTAACTTGTGTTTAATCATGATTTATGATGATTTATTAATGATTTGGATTGGATATTTGATGTTTAAAGCTCTCTAATTACTTTGAATGATATAAGCAAACCTTATGACAACAACCCCTATTCATTTGGTACTTGTTTCAGCGTTCATCCAATACTCAGCTCGTCTGGTACCAATGCTGTGCTCATCCGGTACCAATGTTGTGCTTGTCCGATACCAAATATAATTCAAAATTTTGGAATGCTTCTAGAGGAAAATCAGGGAAATGGGTTTTGTCTAGAGCGACGTTTACATGTAGAAATGTGAGTTATAATTTACCCAGATCACACGTGTGGACCTCCATCTCAGGGGGAACGATTATGCAAAAATTAGAAAAAATCTCACACTGTGAACTTGCACCTCAATTTTCATGCAGATGGTATCAGATCTAGAATTTCTACGATATGGGTTTTGTTTAGAATGTGGAAAATTGAATGAACGCGAACACTTTTCCAAAATTCGATTTAGTGTAGAAGATATGGGTGGATCTATAACTCGAATCTGCCCAAATTGATGAAAAACCCAAATTTTTGGGATTTATTCTAAAACTGTAAAAATTGTTTTCTGAGTCCGGGGATTCGGTTTCATCCATTTCTTCATGTATTTTATGTATAAATAAGACCTCATATGTATGAGGAAGGAAGATGAATTGTTGTGCTGCAGATTAGATTTCTGAACAGACTCTTTTTGTAAATTTACTTGTTGAAGATTAATGTAAGTTTGAATTCAATGATCCTATGCGTCTTTTAGAACTTAGCATATGTTGATCTAAAATATTCCATGTTGGAATCAAAAAAGGGTTCACCGATCCATCTTGGTAAGCTCATTGTAAATTATTAATATATATTTGTATTTCCTGTACCTGTTTTTTTCATTTCATGTTATTTTATTTTGATTTCACTATTAGAATTTATTGCAAAGTGTGGCAGTACAAGAACAATTGGATATCCATCTTTAACCATACATGAGCCTATAATGGAGTATTCCAACACACTTAGAGTTTTCTTCCAGAATTGATTAGATTACATCTTGCAAACATAGGCACAATAAAGACCTCCATTTCTCACCCTACATGCACCTATAATGGAGTGCTTTACTCTTCCTGATATTTCTTTTAATCTTGATTGAGTTTCCTTTTAAAGACTATGTAGAGTGTTAATTGCTGTTAGTTTAGTTGCTTTAGGAGATAGAATCAAATTTCATCTTTTCCTTTCATGAGCCATTAATGAATAGGTCCATCACCCGAGCAAGAACTTTAGATCATATGCTTGTTTATGAGTTTTTCTTTCTGGATTTTGAAATGTGTGGAGAGTGTTATTTGAAAAGTGTGAAAACAACGTATTTTGTTTTCTTATGGGCTATACTCATCAAACATAGATAAACCACATGTTGCTGGAACATATAGTGTAACAACTCTATTGATTATGAATCTGAGTCGATAATTTATCTTTGGTAATATATTATGCATGTAATTGCACCAACATTTTGGCGCCGTTGCTGGGGAGTTGTAAATGGTAATAGGTAGTATTTGAATTAGATTGATTTAATGGTTTTTGATTGGTTTTATGGATGAACTAAGGGTGGAGAGAAGATGGTAAGATGTGAGGGAAGAGCCCACACATCCACTTTAGTGGGGTTTCTCCAAAGTTAGGTTGTCCTCTCCCTTTCATGCATAAGTGTTTATCTTTTAATGCAAGTGTGTTTTTCTTTATTTTATGCAAAAGTGTGTTTTTATTTATGCAAATTTAGTTTTATTTATGATGATCTTATCTTTTGCGAACTGATAACCTCATGACAACAGGGTCCCAGTAATGCAAGGAATTCAAGTTTGGTGTGTTTTATTTTTGCAAATAGTTTTAATTTCTTAGTTTTAAAATTCAAATATTTGATGATAAATCATTTTTGGGGTGTTGTAAGAACCCCCAAGTACTAATTTGTGTTGTGAGATAGGGATCATCAACCAGCTAGAGTAATTCACGGATGATCAAGAGCTTAAAGAATATTCCTCCAAGAACTTTCTCACATTCTAGCAGTAGTTGGGATATCTGCCTCTTAGGAAGAGCATATCTTGACATCAATAAATAATTTATTTTTCTCTCCACAATAATATTTAGAAGTCCCTTCAGATTCCTCTTGTCAATTTGTTGAGGAGACTAAATGATCATGGATAGAATTCAATGGAGAGAAAGCATTGGAACCTGAGATTGAGGAATTCTTAGAATGCCTCTCAACAGATCATGTATGTACTCCAAAGATCAATCATCTTGAAGAAGATAATCTGTGTAGCATGGAAAATGAGGACATGTTGTGTGACCTAAACAAAGAAGGGAAATAAGAATATCATGATCCTATTGAAATATGGTTCCAATTAGTTATCAGGTCACACTGCTCTTTTACATTTAATTATTGTTTGATCTCATTATACTTTTAATAAATGAGAATGTCAAAAGTTAACAAAGCAATCAATTTAAGATCTTTTGTTCCTCTAGTAGATTTCTTTCTCAAAATTATGACAATTTTTTTTGGAATTTTATGAGAAGGTAACCTCTTCATCCTCCAAATGCACACATATTACTGGAAGGGTAGTTTCAAAAGTGAAGAAGGTATCCTTGTCAATGAAAGATAAAACTTAAGGGAGTGCTTCATGACCCATTTCCTCAAATTTCTTCTTTTTCCTTAAGTTGTTAAAAAAAGATGCATTCGTGCTTTATCATTACCTATCTATTTTAAGACCACTATTTCACAAGGATGATTGATTAAGTGATATTTTTAATATGAATTGAAACTAAATGTTAATTCCATACTATTTTATTCATAGCTAATAATTTTTGGTCAAATAAATCATGAATAATTAATGCATTGTTCAACTTTTGACATTTCCCTTGAATTTTCTATTTGTAAGCATGCATACAAATCTAGTTTTAATTAGTTCTATTTGTTTGTGTTTTTAGCAGTTGTTCGCAACCCTCTCAACAACCCTCCTTTTTTTTAGCATCTCACAATGTGTGCATGAAAAACCTCAGGCATGGGGGAGTGGTTGTTGGGAATTTCATATTCTTTTCAACTTCTGTCAACAAGTCCAAATCAACATGTTTAGTGTTGGAATTTGATAGTCATTTCCATAATTCTGGTACAAGTACCAAATTTATGCATTAGTTACCTACATAATTCAGCCCACAATACACATAAGCATGAAACTTAGAGTATTCTATTCACACCGTAAGGTATGCAAATTCCAGTTTGAATATCATAAAGACCTGTTCCGGTACTGCAGAATCCTGTTCCAGTACTATTATGTTCCGGTATGATAGAATCCTGTTTTGGTACTGTAGAATCTTGTTCTGGTACTATCTATTCTGGTACTATAGAAACATGTTCCAATACCAGTTACCAATATGGTACTGATGCCAAAGTGATATGATCTTTGTCCTGTACTTAACATTGTTTTCACTTCAGGTAATAGGAGGTATGGGCTAATCTTTTCATGTTCTTTCTATCAAGGGTCATTTAAGTCTTCCGTTGAACTGTTCGTTACTCTCATGTACATATTCCTCATACATTGCTACACTCACCCCTAAATGAATCATCCTTGCTATCTTTTAAGAATATATTTTCACATTTATCTCTATATGATAATGGGTACACCTGTCTTATTTCCTCATCATTATGAAAAAGTGATTAATAATTGACATATCCATTGAAAAGTGGTGACACCATTATGTCTAATACTAACCTAGTTGATTCAACAAGTTCTTATCCAAGTTTATATTTACAAGTTTCTCTTGGGAGGTATTGATGAAAACCTCACGTGGTGGACCACCCTTGCAAAACCTCAATGAAATTTCATGAGAACCCTAATAGGATTAACTAGAGCCACCTCTTAGTCATTATTCAAGATGTTCCTTTATACATTGAATATATGAGATTTAAGGCTAATGTGGATGATGTCACCCTTGGGATGATTGCAAGCAATTAATTATGTTCCTAATAACTCTAAAACACTCTCGTATCACCTAACTTACTTATACTCTAAAGTTGTCAATGAACAAATCTAGTGCCTCCCACCACTATTTGTTTAATCAATCTTTGATAAGAAATGTAGTAAGGTCATTTCATAAAATGGGAAGTTCATCTTCTTTGTGATCCGTGCTCACAGTAAGCAGAAGGTCTCCGCCACATCCGTGGCCTCTACACAAAGCCTCTCTTTGCAACAAAAGAAAGTGGATGAGATCATGGAAGAGTACATAAACATCTTCTCCTCACCCACCGGGGTACCGACGCACTACCAAGTCAAGCATATGATTGATCTAACCTCCGATGCACCTCTACCTAATGGAACAGTCTATGGTTGCTCGCTGATGGAAAATGACGAAATCAAACATTAGATCCAAGAGCTTCTTCAAAATGGGCACATCATACCCATCTCCTCCCCTTGTGGGAGCTAGATTGTACTAGTGCAGAAGAAGGACCTGACACCTCTGCATTGATTACATAGCATTAAACAATATTACAGTCAGGAACCAATACCTAATTCCCAAGATTGATGATTTTCTTGACCAACTCAAGGGGGTAAATTTCTTCAACAATATTGACCTAAAGTCTAGTTACCACCAGGTTCCCATCGAACCAACTGATGTATGGAATAAAACTTTAAAATCTAAAGAAGGTCTCTTCGAATGGTTGGTCATGCTCCTTGGCTTAAAAAATGCACCAACCACTTTCATGAGGTTGATGGATGATGTATTGAGACCCTTCCCCAACTCTTTTTTGGTGGTATATTTGGATGACATCCTCATATTCAACAAAACTTGGGAGGAGCACATGCGACATATTCAATAGGTTTTGAGCACTCTGCAATAGCACAAGTTGTATGCCAACTTGGAAAAATGTTCCTTTGGCATGAACATGGTCCAATAATTGGGTTACATTGTTGATGAGAATGGAGTACATGTTGATCCCACTAAGAGCCAAGTCATCCGTGAATGGCCAACCCCAACCACACTAACTGAGCTTCAAACCTTCTTGGGACTGGCCAACTTCTATCGACGATTCGTGTTGGGATTCTCCCATATTGCATGGGCCCTAAGCTCCAGTACTCTCCTTTCCTAATCCAAAACAATAGTTCTATATTGAGACTGATGCATCTGACTATGATGTAGGCACAATTCTAACTCAACATGGTCATCCGGTGGCATATCATAGTGTGACACTCCTAGATACTGTCCGAAAATATCTCACCTATGACAAGGAAATGCATTCCATTGTAAAAGCCTGTCGTCAATGAAAACATTACATTATGGGAAAGGAGATGATCATCCAAACTGATCACAAGCCTCTATAGTTCATACAGACACAGGGAAAGTTGCAGAACGACCACCATCAGAAGTGGTCCACCTACCTGCAACAGTTCCATCTCAACATCAAGTATAAGACATGGAGCACAAATCGTGTCATTGACTGCCTTAGTTGACCTCCCATAGATGAAATCACAACTGTGCTCCATTCCTATGGAAATGAGGCATATGAGTTCCTCTAACTTTATCAACAAGATCCAGACTTCGTCACCACCTATCAGCTCTTGGGTATAGGTGCGACTATCATTGATTTTCACATTCCGGATGGACTGCTATGCAATCTGGTCCATCTATATGTTTCTACAAATGAGTGTGCAAAGATGATTTAGAAATCCCACTATAGTTGTATGGTAGGAAATTTTTGCATGGAGAAAACTGTGGCCGTTCTCCAGAAACATTTTTATTGGCCAAAACTTCAACAGGACGTCAACAAGTATATTGGATCTTTCACTGCCTATGACATTGCCAAGTCAACCATCAATAATAAAGGATTATACACCCATATTCCTACCCCCGAGAAGCCTTGGGAATCCATATTGATGGATTACAGGTCTGGCCTTCCATCCACTAAGGAAGTCAATGATTATGTATTTGTGGTTGTTGATTGGTTTTCGAAGATGGCCATCCTCACAACCTGCAAGAAGAACATTACAACGACATATACTGCCAATATCTTCTTCGAATGAGTGTGGGTCCATTTTGGGATACCACAAACCATCATCTCTGACCAGGACAACATGTTCCTCAACACATTTTGGTTAACTCTCTGGTCACTATTGGACACCAATCTCACTAAATCCACAGCTTTTTAGCCCCAAACAGAAGGCCAAACAGAGGTCATTAATCAAATGATTGAGCACATTATGTGCATGTAAAAATCTAAGCATATGCGTACATGGGATGAGAGTATCCCTTATGTTCAACAAAATTACAACATGGCTCTCCATATCTCCATCAACCATAGCCTATTTCAGGTGGGACTCAGATTCCAACCCTTGGATCCCATTGATATTTCACTACCTCTTGAAAACACACAAACAAAATCTTCCCATGTTAAATATGAGATCGACAAAGGCACTGGATTAATTGAGTGGATTCAACACATCCACCAACAGGTCCATGAGATTTTGTAGAAATCCAATGCTAAGTACAAGTAGCGCCATGATCAACATAGGGTACTACACCAATTCCAAGTTGGAGACAAGGTCTGGTTACATTTTCAGAAGGAGCGTCTTACAGGGCCCCATAGGAAGCTCCACCCACTTTTCTATGGGCCTTACACCATCACCAAGGATGTGGGTAGCAATTATTTTGAGCTCAACACTCCACCCTTCCTTGGATTGCACCCAGTGTTCAATGTGGACCATATTTCCCACCAATATTGGACACCTCAGAGATAATAAAAAAAATGACACCAACATTGCTCAACCCTGACTTCATGGAACAAGCATCCACTGATCATATAGTGGGTACAGAGGTCAAGGGCACTCACTAGCAGATGATCCACCTTTATCAGGTTGTCAAGGTAGGGAAACTCCTCCACCAAGTAAAGTGGCTCACCTGGGGCAAAATTCAGCAGAAGTTTCCTCACCTTGTGGGGGAAATCAATGCAATGGAGAAAATGTCTTCCTAAGGGGGGAGGATTCATCCAAGTGGATATTGGTGGCCACCCACCTATTCCAACTGGTTCCTCTTGCAATTTTTAGTTCAACACGTTCTTCTATACGTATTTGTAATTGTGGGTTCTACACTTTAGACTTTTTTGAATTCCTACACATATTCCAGGTGGATACTGGTGGTCTCCCACCTAATCCAACTGGCTTATTTTATATGTTTCCATGTCAACACATCTTGTTGTACTTCCAAGGCTGTTTTTGGGCCCTAAAAATTGTTCTTTTGTCTCTCCACAATCAAACTATAGACAAAGTTAGAGTTTTATGCTGTAATGTGTAGTTCTGGAAAAGACCTTTCCAATGGGCTATCATGTTCCTAAAACGGAGGTCATACACAATTGTTACGGCTCCAAGAAGTTGAGGGACCAACTTACCATAGGGGCCCACATAACTTTTGGCATTTCATCTCCTAGGGTTAGGTTTTTGGATGTCTAGGGTTTTGGAATTCATGAGTAATGATAAAAAGGCCTTTAGAGCTTCATTGTAATCATTCTACTCAAACAGATGCATGTAGCAGCCACATCTCTTCTCAGAGATAACTACTACCATTCGAGTAAGTGTTTCGATTCTACAGTTTTACAGTTTCATCCTATTTCATTTTATTCAATAGAAGATATTGTTCACTAGATATATGTGTTGTTCTTCATATCTATGTGTTTATTGTATTCAATCTATTAATTAGTTCATTCCACTCCTAAATCCAGATCATTGGAAATGTTATTTATTTCAGTAGGGAACTTAGTGTGGCCCATACATGTCTGTGCAACACCAAAATCTGACTGGTAATGAACAAGATTTTCAATGTTGGCTTCACGCTGTAGGAAAAACGTATGCGGTAAGAGGTCAATCTTACCTGGGGCACAACCAATACACTCTAGGTTATCTATGTACATGTCCCATATCAAATCAAAACATCCTGACCTCACTAAATTTAAAACAAGAGGGTGAAGAGATACTCCAAATGAAAATGTATCCTCGTAAGAGTTAGAGCAGGTAACTTGAAAGTTTGAAAAGATAAGATAATTAGGAATGTCCCTAGGGGTGAAGTAATATTGAAATGCCGAGTCTTTGGATGGATATGATCGAGAAAAAGGTTTTTTCTTAGGGATACTGACATCCAAAAGACTGGAAAGATGAAAATCAAGATTCAATTCACTGGCCATATCAATTTTCTTTGGGTTAGTTGAGGTTAGCTTGTCCGGAGGTATAATATGGAGGGTGTTGGTTTCTACATCACTAGTTACCTGAGCATAATGGCTAGACTAATTTTCAAGGTGATGAAAGGGATGATTGCATGTGAATTCAAGATTCAAATACTCACATAGGCTATGATACACATCCATGTGTGGGAAGCAAGTATAAAACACAAAAATCCGAGAGCTAACCCCTTGTCCAGTATTAATGAGGGTGCCTGCAATAAAAGTGACACAATATCTATAGGTGAAAGTGATTAACTTCATTGCTTCTTGGTATGTAGGAAAGGTGATATGATAGGATTCTATTCTTGTCACACCTTCATCCCAGAAATAATACTCGGTATCCTCTACCGAGCGATTCGAGCATAGTATGCTATTTTCCTCATCTTGGTGATTTTCATTGGTGAGTGGAATCATGGAGTGCCTGCCCTAGTTCGGGTAATGGGAGGACTCAAGTGCGATCTTCAATGGAAAAAAATAAATTGGTGGTGTCATGAGAAAAATAAGGCTTATGATAGATGGAAAACTAGGAGGATGATTTAGGGTTATCGATGGGAAAAATAAAATCAGAGTCCCTACTTTCTGCCGTTGAAGGTAATTGGGAAACTGTAGATACACAATAGATTCTCTCAGAGTTGTTCACAATTTCCTCTTCCTTATCTGGTAATGTATAAGATGAATTAGAGTAATGAGAGCCTAACATAACCATCAATGTGACCTGAAGTGTCTCAAAACATGATGCACCTATTTTTCCTATATTGTTCCCAAAGGAAATGAGAGAAGATCAATATTTGGTGTGAATTTCATCTTCATTATATGGAATAAATAGAGGTATGGAGGGGTGAGAGGATGCGTAGGATTCCTCTGGGAATATGCAATCTGAGAAATCAGGGTGACCCAAGGTAAAGGAAGGTCCAACAGTGTGTTGGTCGATCTAGGTAAGAGTATCCTCATTACCAATTTGCGCGGTGATGCTAGGTTCAACCCCTACTGGATGGTTTTGTTCATTAGAAAGGGCCAACAATTCTGGGAGTAAGTCATTGATTTGAGGGATGTATTCAAGACACAACTTAAATATAATATGTTTAAATATTAGAAAGAAAACATCCATGGATTCTTATGGCTCCTTTCTCAGGTCGAGTAACTCTTGACACAACTCATCATAAATATAATTAGCAAAAGCACCCCGAAAGTCATGTGTAAATTATTCCCATGTATGGATGGAAGTAGATGACAAGGTTTGACACCATCCTTTGAACCTACCTTTGAAAGTAAAGGTGCATATGGTTCCTTCATGACAAATATTGTGAGAATAAAAGTTCAAACAAAACTCCACAACATGCTCATATATAGATGTTCGTCCCTCACCATCGAATTTGACTCGTGACAAGAGATATATTCAATTTCTAGGAGTGTTAGGAGGTGCAGGACTAGAAATGCATCTCCATAAAGGGAATTGAGAAGGATCTTTGGATACTAATTGAGAAAAACTATCACAATAGAATCCAGGGGCTCATCTTGTCTTCTGGCTCTCCTTCTGGCGCCATTTTTTTTTATGCAGAAAAATTTACCGGTGCTGACATGAGGGAGAATTTCTTGATGATAGGTCCCAAATTAGATCCACTCTTGTTTGAATAGAAAAATCCACTAGTATATGGGACCGACTATCGCGACTTGAATGAATTGATTCACATAGAGAGACTTTCCATAAAATCTAGACTAAAAGTCTAAATGCATACCTATTCTACTATGTAAATGCAATTCTATTTCTAAGAGCAATTGCATTCCTCTCTAACAGTAGTAGGACCAACTACAGGTCTATAATCTAATTTGCAAAAAACAAAAATAGTTCCAATCTTACAAAATCAAATTGTAGTACATACTTATTAGCATATAAATGTTCATAAGCATGCTCCTATAATTGAATTCATAATTCATTTACAATTATTTCCTACAAATGACAATTGACAAGAATGAAAAATTGAACATATGCAAAAAACAATCAATAAAAGTTCACTATTGAATATATGAACCATGAAAGTGCTTGCTATTATCCTCCTTTCAAGAAATAATTCATTTTCAGGAATACAACAACAAGAAGAGAGATTTCATATATGTCTTTGAGTCTGACAAATAATTATACAACACCCAATTTTGTCTTTCC
>JZKD02S2229431.1:821761-844115 GCA_000966675.3 Picea glauca
AGAGAGAGAGAGCATGTGCTTTAGGAACGTGTGCACGTTCCTTAATAATCCAGGTTTTCAAGTCTATGTGGCGGTTTGGTGAGTACTAAGGTTGTAGGATTAAGAACACATGCCATTCTTATAAATTCACACACATTCCCACGAGTGCACATTTATTCTCACCCTGTTGCCACTTTATCGTCCACCAATTTAGTGCACTCACCCTATAATAATGTCATGTATATCCTATTTCTTTACACCTTACTGATGTGGGCCCAATTCCTAGTCAACATAATATAAGTGATCCCTAGTATTGGCTAGAGGGGTCACAACAAAGTTTCCACATTATAGGCCTTAGGAAACACACTTTGTATGGCTATAGTATTAGCACAAACCCACCTCATGGATGCACATCTTGAATTATGATATTTGATATGTTGGGTATTTGTGTAGGTTAAAGATATGAATAATTGAGCTTATAAATATAGAAGTATGTTTTTGTTAGTATCCATATTCAATGCACTGTTACATAATGGGCACAAAAACACAAAGAATTGATGAATCACTACACCACTACCTTTGTTGTAAAATGCACCTTGATTTTTTTTTAATATTTGAATGTTTACTCTTCTGCGTTTCCTACAGTTATTGATGATGTGACTCTGATGGGAGATTTTAGTTGTTGGCTTCTTGTACTTTCGCTTTGGGAGATACTGGTCCTGACCACATTTTTCTTCTTTATTCTATTTTAGTTACAAGTTCTGTGTTGTTAGCTCCCAAAATGAACCCGTCCCTTTGGTCGCATTTTGTGGTGGATAGCATGGCTATTGGTAGTTTTCTCAAATTGATTTTGAGTTTTTCTAGCTGCAAGACTTAGGTTTTGATTTTTGTCATAGAAATAAGATGACCCATAAAAGTCTTCTTTTCGAAATTTTCATAAAATGTTTTCAACAACTAACGTGTGTTTAAAAGATGAGTGTTAGCTGGTGAAAGTGGCGACTTTCAACAGCTAAGAAGCATCTCTCATAGGTCTGTGCGCTGGTGAAAGTGATGACTTTCAAACATCCAAAGAAGCATTGTCGTGAGTTGTGCGCTGGTGAAAGTGATGACTTTCAAACATCCAAAGAAGCATTGTCGCGAGTTGTGCGCTGGTGAAAGTGATGACTTCCAACAACTAAGGGGAGTTTTCCATAGGATTGTGCACTGGTGAAAGTGATAAGTTTCAACAGCTAAGGGGCGTTTTCCACAAGATTGTGCGCTGGTGAAAGTGATAAGTTTCAACAGCTAAGGGGCGTTTTCCACAAGATTGTGCGCTGGTGAAAGTGATAAGTTTCAACAACTAAGGGGCGTTTTTCACGGGCCGTTGGATGGAGAAAGCGGGAATCACGTGCATTTATCCATGTTTCAAAATCAAATGATGATGTGATCAACTCACGTCATGCAATCAAGAAAGATGCGCTGGTGAAAGTGGATAATTATGAAAACTTGAGTTCCACGTCCAAGTTGGATTACAAATCGGATCCAGTTCAGAAACTCATGCTCCACAATCATGGCGTCGGGGATGGCAAGTTCAAATCCATTAGCGCATGTACAAAAGATGTACTACTGGGCTGAAAACATCAAATTAGATCATTGCTTCCCTATCACACATCGTTCACAAATGTTTGTTAAGTTTCTAATGTGGAAAGAATAGAGTCGAGTGCTTTCAACAACGCAAGACCTCGACCCGAATAACAGTTTTCTGTGTTGGTATACATAATTGTTGGGGTTTTCAAACTACAAATGGCGAGGAGACGCAGTGGTTCTCTACTCAGAAAAGAGTTGGACAACCTATCTTTCCTACAGACACATCCAGAAGTACATAAGCACTTTTCAAACGCAGGTTGCATCGAATTTGTTGAGAGGCTGCAGAACGGTTGTCACCAGTCAACAACAGAGGCTTTTGCCAAAAATTTTGATGGGAATAAGGCTCGTGTTTGATATTTGGAGATCATTGTAGATGAAGTTGCCACTGCTGCAATGACCAGCCTACCAAGGTTGGGCCAGAGTTGGTTCAAAACTACTGCCACCAAAAATTTAAATTTCAGAGCTTATTTGAAGGAAGAGTTCAGGCACAATGCATGGAAAAAGAGCATGCCAGTTTCCTATCTAGAAGAGGAGTGGCAGGATATGTTTAAGGGCATCCAACTCTACATAACCTCGGAGGGCAGGTATGACAAACTCATGATGTATCATTTCAATCTCCTAGACCATTTCACCGGTAAGACTCTCCTCAATTTACCTTTTTTCTTACATAAGAGTTTAACTAAGGTCTGCAAGAAAATCAGGGCTCAACCCATAAKCATGAAAAATACTCTGTGTCACTTTGGCCTTATCAAATTGATCATTCTGGAGGAATTAAGACAACAAGGAAGGAGCTGGCAGCATTTTTTATTTTGGGGGGGCTTTGAAACACAAAATCAACCCGTAAATGAACAGGGGAAAAGTTCAAAGAAACAATTGACTCCTCAAAGCAGTTCGAGGAAGAGGAGGACCCTTCCAGGACCTCCAGAAGATAAAATATCTGGAGTGAAATCCCACAGGTCAAAGAAAAGGTTAAAATTTGAAACCACTACAGAACAGCCCACAGAGAAGCCTACAAAGAAGAGAACAAACATATTAAACCTGCCCTACACAAACTCAGAACCAGAGAAACAAGATGAGAGCCCTGTCACCAAGAGTCCTGAGTAGTCAACTGAGTTTGCAAAGAATTATGAGACCTTCACTCATACAGAGGAAGGAGAAACATCAAAGAGATCTAAGTCAAAGAAAACTCAGAAAATCAAGCATCTGAAAGAGGTAATCGCTCAACAAGAGGTTTTGGAATGGGTAATCAAAGAAATGTACAAGAAGTTGTCTGATAACTTCACAAAAACCAACGCTGCGTTTGAGAGACTAGCTCAGGAAAGTGTTAAAGAGAAGAAAAGAAAGCAGAAGATCACCAAAGATTACAATAGTCTATGGTGGCTTGCCAAGCACCTTAAAAGGAAGATAAGAAGATTGAATCAAAAACAAAAGAAAAATTCCCACCCAGATTTGAAGGTACTTGCTCAAGTTGTTGTTAACATGCAAGGGGAGAAATCAGAAACACATTGAATTTTTGTTGAAATCGCATTTTGGAGGTGAAAGTCCATTTTTGGCTCAAACAGAACTTTCACCAACGCAAAGCGAAATTTTATGACCCGTTAGCTGGTGAAAGGCAGTGCTTTCACCAGCTAACCAACGAATTATAAAGCCCGTTAGATGGTGAAAGCAGGAAAAGCATTTTTGGAAGCCAAGGACATAACAGGTCAATTTTTACAAATTATAAAGGGGTTCCAGAGTATCAAGGGGATATCAGATCGCATGCAAAGGACTCAGTATAAGAGGTTCGAGAGAATTTTGGGAACCACATGCAAAACAATTTTCCTCAAAGATCAACTATGAACGTTGAAGAAATCCAGCTGTCAAGACAGGTGTCCTGCCATGTTTCATTACATCGCAGATTCCAGGAGCTAAAGGATATAGATGGAGAATTTTTGAGATTGGAGACAATCTGAATGATAGTTTAGTTGTTAAATATTTATTATCAAGTTGTTTAGTTACATTTGAATTGCTATTTTTAAACACAGATCCATGTTTTTAGGATCTGTAAAACTGATTGTAAGAGGCTATAAATGCCTATTTTGCTAAGAGACAAGGGTTCAAACGGGGAGATATTTTTATGCTACTGTATAGACTCTTTTTGCAGAAATAAAGTTCAGTTTCCTTTCGTCTTCAATATCAGAATTGTCCATCTCTCCTTTTCTGTACTTTGTTTCAGTTTATTTTAGTTCATGAAGACTGTTATCTCTTTATTGAGCTCATAGGCTTGAAATTAAAGGATTTCTCTTTGTCTTGTATTAAGCCCTACATTCACTTGTATTGGCAATCAAGAATAGTGTTCTTCATCCCCCCTTTCAAATTACTTGATCTGATTATTGTTTCTTGAAAGCATTGTTCCTTTAGATGTGTGATGAGTTGTTTATTTCATAGAAATTAAAGACCCCATTGCCCCAAACACATGAAAACCATTATTTCTAAGTTACCAAGCATCCTTAGCTTACAACCCTAAGGAGTTTCTTGGAGTGATAACATGTGTAATGCCATGTGTAGATGAAAAATGGTTGAGCTAATGTGGACAAGATTTAAGGAAGTGCTCTATTGAGATGGACACTTGATAGAATGATCACTAGAAAATTATGTGGCAACTAGTTAATTAATGTTGGATCTCTATATTTTTGATGGTTTAGATTAAGGATTTTTATTTTGTAAATAACTTAGAAGAACGATAGGTAATTTGAGGTTTGATATATCCTCCATTAACCCAGATGGTTCAAATTTGATTGGCTATTCAAATGGGAAGCAAAGTCTCTTTTTAAGTGCGTCAAACTTGGAAAGGTCAAGTAGCATTTTTGAAAACTTAGAGAGCCAGAATTTAATGGAATGAACACATTTTTGTAGGGGTGGTGCCTCATCACTTGGAGAACATTTTCCTCTCTCATAGGTCCTATTTTTAGATACACTTTGATACACTGTCAATGGGATATCACACATTTACACGCCAAGTTGAGCTGAGAAGGGTGATTAATGATTCTACGAGAAGCCAAGCAGAAGATCCATCATTGGGACCAGTGCATGCCAAATCCATTTCTTCACTTCCTATGAACAAGACTTAAATATCTACTCAGCGCCTCATATAATATTCTTGAGCCTATTTTGTGGAACTTAAGAATGTTTTATTTTTTTAATATTAAAAATTTAGTGTTAATATGTTTTTTATCCCTAGCTGCACTACAATATTTTAAATATTGAATTCAACATCAAGGACATAGTCTTTATTTTCTTTCACCACACTCACAATCAATGTAATTCTTTACAGTCAGTGAGAGAGTGAAATTTCTGAATGAAACAATTTGCAAATTTGCAAATTGGATAAATTTCGTGTTCTATTGTCGTCAAGAAAGAGGTATCAAAAACAAATATCAACTTCTAGCATGTTTTCAATGGATCACTATTGAAAATCTATTGAAAGATGGATCTCTAAAATCACACACCTTCAAATTTCGTGGACACTAGCTTCTAAAGATTTGATGATAGAAAATATGTTGTTTGTAACAAAAGAATTCACACATCA
Source organism: Picea glauca (assembly GCA_000966675.3). Classification (NCBI taxonomy): domain Eukaryota; kingdom Viridiplantae; phylum Streptophyta; class Pinopsida; order Pinales; family Pinaceae; genus Picea; species Picea glauca. The sequence continues at coordinate 826,935 of JZKD02S2229431.1, forward strand.
ATGGTGGATACACAGGTTCATATCAAAATTCTCTTTATGAAAGAATACTTTTTACCAATTTTTGGTTTAACTTGTGTCAAATAGATCACTTGATGATGATCAAAATAATCAACATGGATACTTTTCATTTTTCATGATGCTTGGTTTGAGTATTAACATATGAGAGATAAACAAAAGCTGTGTTATTTAGGGAGATCTGGTGCATGTCAATTGAAAAACCAAGTTAAACAATTTCTGAAGTATAAAAGGGTTTATAAGTAGAAAACACATGTTTTGCAATTAATTTTCTCATAGATTTAGAAAATATGTAGTGGCCTTCAACACTCTTGATTATATACATTGTTTTACTTATATTTACTGTCAACACACAAATGTTTTAGTCCCTCTTTCCCCACATGACTATCGCACCCTAGGAAGTGTGCCCCTTCTTTACTCAACAGTCCTTTAGTTGCCCCACTTCCCTTCCGGGGCTTCAATAACAAGTTAGAAAATAAGACTTAGAGCCCTGTAGCTGCATTTTGGCACCTCGAGAAATCAATTCCCAATAATTATCTCACTTGGAGAGAATTCTTACAGGCCTGACAAACTGCTTCTTCAATGTATGATGGGCCTGACAACCCACCTCTTCAATCCAGATCCAAATCTCCCCCGGTACAGGTACATGTATGGTACTAGTAGCATGAAGGTACAGATGAGAGTAGTATGAAGGTGGTGAGGTGAGAATCATAATGGAAATATGGTCAAATGAACTAAATCCCCCCAATATATTTTCATGTTCCCAACTTGACACTTTTTATGTTGGGAACTAGATTGGGTCCACATAGAAATATGTTCCTCAACATAGGGACTTAGGATATATTAAAATATCCATACTTTATACTTTATACACTTTAGGAATATTAATAAAATATTCCTTTGGGCTTAAGCCCCTTAGCTTAGCCCCTTTTCCCTAGAATTTTATCCCCCCCTTTCCCATTTTGGTGGAGTTTATCCCCCCATAATCTTTTACATGGTTGGTTTACTGCAGTGATGTGTTTTCATTAAAAACTAACTATGATTACATTTTACAAAAATAGGCTCACTAGCCTTTCAACTTTTGTCTCACTAGCCCAAATACCATACATGAACTATGGCCTCAAATACATACATAAAAAGATACTCTGGCCCCAAAGTGTATTGGCTCACCAACCTATATGTACAATTACATTTATATTTGCAATGGGGTTTGTATCCTATGGGTATTACATTCCCAACCCCCTTATTAATGCACTATACTTAGTGCAATATATACACATATACAATCAAAACTTCAAGAGTCCTCAAATAGATGCAAATATGCTACCCACATAGCATATTCATGCTCCCAAGTTGCATCCTCAGGACTGTACGAGGTCCATTGGACCTTTACTATCCCTATGGATCGATTATGAAGCTGCTTGATCTTTCGGTCCAATATGAAAACTGGTTTCACTTGAAAGTCACCTTCTTGCTCCACCTGAATCACATTACAATCAATGAAATGATTCACATTAGGTACATAGTTTTTAAGCAATGATACATGGAACAAATTATGTATACACATTGATGCAGGTAAGGAAAACATGTATGCTATAGGACCAATCCTTTCCAGGATTTCAAACAACCCATAATAATGAGCTTCCAGGTTTGAACAATTTCCCAACTTCATGGAACTTCTCTTGGAATTTAATTTTAAGAACACATGGTCACTTACTTTTAACTCTATGTGAGTTCTTCCCTTATCAAATTTTTTTTTATGCCTGTCCTGGGAAGCCTTTAAATTCTTTTTTGTTTTAAGAATATGCTCTTCCATTTCCCTGAGTAATTCTAGTCCAACTACTTCTCTATTGACTGGGTTGTCCCAACTCTCCAGTGTGTTACACCTTCTGCCATAAAGTGCCTCCAATGGGATCATATTTAGAGATGCTTGATACCCATTTTTATAAGTAAACTCCACCAAGTGCAAACAATCCTCCCATTTGGATGGTTTATCCATCACATACATCCTTAGCATGTATTCTATCACTTGATTCACCCTTTATTTTCCCCATCTGATTATGGATGATAAGTTGTGCTAAAATTCATATTTGTTTCAAATCCCTTCCAAAAAATTGATGTAAATTTGGGATCTCTGTCAGATGCACTTGTCTTAGGAACATCATGCAACCTAACAATTTCTCTCATATCAATATCAAGAATGTTGGCTACCTTGTGAGTGAGCTTCATAGGAATAAAATGGGAAGCTTTAATAAGATTATCTATGACTACCATGATAGAATCATGTTGCTTGTTTGTTCTGGACAGTTTGGTGATGAAATCCATTGTTAGAACTTCCCATTTCCACTTAGGAATTGAAAATGGCTATAGTAAACCAACGGGGTGTCTATGCTCAACCTTGACCTTTTGACACTCCAAACACCTAACAATAAAATCAACAACTTCTTTCTTCATGTTTAGCCAATAATATTGGCTCTTGACAACTTCAATAGTTTTCTAGTAACCCGGGTGCCCAACATAAGAAATGTTATGCATTTATTTTAATATCATGTTTTTCAACTCCGAAGAATTTGGCACATAAATTCTGCCTCTGTACATAATAATTTCATCCTCTTCTAACTCAAAATTCTCAATTTTCTGCTGCAAAATACCTTGTTGTAATTTTGTCTTTATTTCTGTGTATTGTAGATCTGATTTTGCAGCCTCTAAAATTCTATATTTCAAATATGATCTGTACATGCTAATGGTTGTAGCATGCATCTCATGCAATCTCCTATTGAGTGCATCAACCACTTTGTTCTATTTACTCTTGATATGCTTTATATCAAAGTCATACTCACTGAGGAATTCCAACCACCTGCTTTTCTTGGCATTTAGAGTTGGTTGTCCAAATAATTATTTCAGACCACTATGGTCTGTCCTCAACTAAAATATTTTTCCCATGAGGTAGTGCCTCCACATATCAAGGCATGCACTATGGCTGCCAAGTCCAAATCATGAGTAGCATAGTGCCTTTCATGCTCCTTTAATTTCCTTAATTCATATCATACCACATGCCCATTTTGACTAAGAACTCCACCAAGTCCTTCTTTACATGTATCAATGCATACAATGAAGTATTTATTTGGAGCATAGATCCTTAATATTGAAGAACTTGTTAATAAATTCTTCAAATGTTGGAAACTCCTTTCACAATCCAATGTCCATTCAAACTTCACATCCTTCTTTTGCAAGGAAGTGATTGGGTGTGCAATCTTTGATAATACCTCAATAAATCTCCTATAGTAACCTACAAGTCCCATGAATGATATCACCTCATAAACATTCCTTGGTGTTTTCCATCCTTCAATGGCCCTTATCTTTTCTGGATCCACTGCTATCCCTTCCTCTGAAATGATATGCCCAAAATAATGAATTTTCTTATGGTATAATGAGCACTTGCTTAATTTGGCATACAACTGATGCTCGCTCAATACCTGTAATACCATCCTCAAGTGTTTCTCATGCTCTTCCTCAGACTTAGAATATATAATAATTTCATCCAAGAAGACAATGAAAACATTATCTAAGTAATCCATGAAAATAACATTCATTAAACACATGAAGACAACTAGTGCATTTGATAATCCAAATGACACCACTGTGAACTCATAATGACCATACCTTGTTATGAAGGTAGTCTTGTTGATGTATTATTATTTAATTCTTACATGATGATAGCTTGACCTAAGATCAATCTTGGAGAATATCTTAGCATATTTTAGCTGATCAAAGAGGTCATATATCCTTGGAAAAGGATACTTGTCCTTCAGAATTACCTTGTTCAACTGCTTGAAGTCAATGGAAAGTTTCAACATCCATCCTTTTTATTCGCAAATAATACTGGGAAACCCCAAGGTGACACACTCAGGTGTATATACCCCTTCTTAAGAATATCTTCAATTTTCATTTGCAATTCCTTCAGTTCTAGTGTATTAATCATGTAAGGAGTCTTGGATACTAGGGATGCTCTAGGCATTAGATTGATGGATAAATCAATATCTCTCTTGGGTGGAAATCCCAATATTTCTTTAAATACATCTTCAAACTATTTTAGGACTACATAATATTCAATAATTTACACCTTATCTTTAGGTGTCTCTTCCATATGTGCTGCAAATATTTGACACCCTTTCCTAAAAATTTTCTTTAGATGCAAGGCTGAAACTTCTCTGATGGTTACTTCCTTGAGAATTCCCTGAACTGTCCTTAAGTTCCCTTCCTCATCCAAGAAGGTAAATTCCTTATTATAACAATCTAGGACAACATGATGTTGGTCCAACCAACCCATACCGATTAGGCAGTCATATGAGCCCAAAGTTATGATATTCAAATTTTCCCTTGTGCTCAGTCCATTCATGTCCATTTGGCATGCCTTAACTATATCATTAATATTTATTTTAGCACTTGTATATAGCTTCACTAACCAAAGTTTTCCAAGCTTGCTTCTTGGAGATTAAAATATTTCCACCATATTAGGATCTAGATAACTATGACTAGCTCCTGGATCAACTAAAATAATAATGGGTTGGTTGTTGATCTTACCTTCCACTTCAATCATATGTGACTGAAACTCAACTTTCTTGTTATCCATGGTTGCGTATATCCTAGGTACATTTATTCCCATGTCCTCCATTGTTTCAACTTGCTGTACATTGTGAAAAATTCTCACTTTTTCACCTCTGTGAGGGAAATATCGATACATATGATCTCCCCCACAACCCTAACGAGAATAGGTGGCTTCCTTGGTATTTTCCCCATTGTCTGCGTCATTCTTGGTTCTTTAGGAGCTGGCTATCCTTGAGAACTATTTCTGAAGAATGGTGGCTTAGTCCCCTTCTTCCTCTGTTCCATCTTTCTCTTCTTCTTGTCTTCCCAAGCTTTTTGGAAGGTTGGTCTTCCTTTATGATGATAATAAAAGAATTTATCCCTCCTTATATTTTCCTCTAGTGTCTTGGGATCATCATACCGTATCTTATTACTGATAAAATATGGCATCCCACTCAAATACCTATGAATATTAACTTGTTCGTCCTGGATGAAAGAAACATATTTCAGTAGTTTTAAAAACCTCCTTTCATACTTATCTATGGTCATACTCCCAAGCTTGAGTTCAAATAACTCTTTCATTTTCTTATCATAGTATCTCTTGTTTAAGTACTTCTTTTGAAAATACCTTTTGAATTATCTCCAAGTAACCTTTTTCTCATCAATGTGTTTCACTTGCATAGACTGGTCCCACCACATTGATGCTTTTCCTTTGAGTTGGTATATGGAAATTCTACCTTCTTCCTGTGAAGAGTAATTATGAAATTGAAAATACTTACTCATGCCTAGAAGTCATGTCTTTGCATCCTCATCCTTTTTGTGCTCACCATAAAATGTAGGAGGCTTGATTTTGTTCATTTCTCCCTCTAGCTCATTCACCGAAGACCTCTTCTTATGCTTCCTAACAGGGGGTGGACTTGAACTACTGTGTTCTCTCCTAGTTGAATACCTTGGGGAGTACTGGTGATTCCTTCCTACATTTATTTTTCTTCTCTTCTCATCATGAGATCTGTAACTCTCTGATTTTATTGACTTAGCTTCCTTATCCATATTCTTCTCTATTTTGTCCAAGATCTGCATTAACTTGATGTTGAATCCTTATTGCTGCTCCTTATCTTTCATAAACCTCTCATTATCAGCTTTATAACTTTGGACATTATTTTCCATACTTTTTATGGTCTCTACCAAGTTCATGCTTTCTTTCTTTCCTTCTCCATGTCCATTTGAATTTGTACCTTCATTACCCATATTGACATACATCCCTCTGATCTCATCTTCATGGATGTAAGCCCTCTCTGCATATTCCATACCTTCTGTTAACACCCACTTTGTTCTACATTGTTTTATTCCTCATTCATTCCTGCTTGTCATTTCAAATTTTAGTATAAGTTATAAATATTTAGCATTATGTTGTTAAAGATTTGATAGCTTATCTTAAAGGGATTAAATAATGCTAGATCAAATGAATGAGATGGACTTAGTTTTGTGAGAGGGGGACAAAAGGAATTACACACATGTTTAAATGATTGCTTGATGACATCACCTAGATTCAAATATTTTCATTTGAGCCATAAGTCATGTCAACATCCATTATTTATGATTATTTAACTTAGTAGGCTGCAATTTCAAAGTCTAACCTTCCCAATAAAGAAAAATAGACAAATATGTCTGAGCGCTACAAGAACTTCCACATGTCATTGGTCGAGATCATTTCAAGTACCTTGGACAATCATGGAGGTTGTGGATTGTACTGCTGTTGACGAGCATATGTGACACACCATTAACTAGAAGGTCAAATCCGGACCGGGGTTGTATAAATAACCCAAGCTGTTTGTAATGAAATGAACTGATGGGTTTAATGGCTCCATTGGCCAACTAAAGTCCTAAAAATAATAAAAGAAATGAAACTGATCTATGAGGCTATGATACTAAAGATATAAATTTAATAATTTATGAACATCAAAATAGAAGTATGAATATGTGCATATTGTTATGAACAATGCATATACAATATTGCAAGATTTACTAGATATCTTGCGAAATAGATGTTTTTGAAAGTGTTTATGAAGTAGATAACGAAAGCACATACATTTTATGTTTTCTGTTTAATATTTAAAATCTAAAGAACTAAAGAATACTAATTAACTACGATTTGAAATAAGAATAGATTAATAGTCAAAGCTAATTGAAGCTATTCTTATTTCATTGATGAATAAACTAACTAAAGAACAAAAACATGAATAAACTAACCTGTAATTAATCAAATAAACTGAGTCTATGTCCCTACACAATTCAAGCTCCTAGTTGTCCTTTCTATGATGAAAACCTATAATAGAATGGTGTCAGTATTCTAAAACAAACTCAAAGGTGTTTTGGAACAAGAATATAACTGTAAACAAATAAATATACAAATCTGGTGATCTTATAATGATGAACACTTATAATAAAAGAAACTTAATACAAAGCATTCATGTAATACATCATTCAATCCCTGCTTATGAAATCCTCTGTTATTTATAACTGTACATCCCCTACCTTAGCCTTAAAACCGTTGAAAGTGTGTGAAAAATCCTGTGCAACCTGGAGATTGTAGCCTTCGAACTTCTTGAGGAACACATCCCACCCATGAGCCTTCAATTCGTCTATGGCGTCATCAAAGTATAAAAGAGGTTGGAAACCGTTCGGTTTGATACGCACCATGGGTGCCATTTCCACTATGAAAAGGATACAACATATATCACAAGGGATAGGTTTAGGTTTCCAACGGATGAGCAATAAAGAGAGGTCTAATAGAACTGTAATGGCACGCAAATTGCAAAGATCAGGGACTATCATTACTTAGAAATAAACGTAATGGAAAATGAAAACTAGAGGGCTCGTAAAAATATGAGCCATTACACATGATGAATGCCAAACCCTCCACAATACAAAACCCTAATTCACATAATGAATGGTCTTATTAATATTCAGGCCAACAAAGTGAATTGAAAACATAGGTACAACATGCCTGTACCAATTGGTATGAATGCTGATATGACAATTAAACTCATGAAAACTATATCAACTGTAAACCAACATTTTTGTGTCGTCAAACATTTAACAAATTAAATCAACAATAAACCATAGAGCCAATGAAGTCACGATACCCATAATATACAAATATTTTGATAGTGGATTAATCAATAAGTTCATAAGACTTGAATTTTAACCATATATGGGTGCCTTCAAAACAAGATTTCTAAGGTAAAAGATATGAAACCAAGCCCAAGTTTTACATTTAAATTCATGCTTACAATCATGAATTTAAATCAAAACAAATGAAAATGTAAACGAAAAAACTCAATAAGATAAACTTAACCCAATCAATGCCTCGAAACTCAGAAACATAAATATTTACAAATGAAAGGTGATGGAAGCTACAAAAAGACATAATCTCTTTGTGATAACTTTGATTGTAAAAAGGATCGAAAATTATTGGTGGCTACCAACAATGGCGACATAATGGGCGAAGGAGTTATCTCTGCATCACTAGAAAATTCATGTTAGGGTGAGTCAGATGAAATGAATTTTTAGAAATAGTTAACAACAAGTCAAGCATTCCGATCGTAACTCAGAAATAACGTAGTTTAGCATCAGATGTATTTATGTCTAAGAAATGTAATTCAACATCTAACTTAGATTATGAGTGTAGTGATGTTTATGTAGTTGACTTTGATACTGTTGACAAGGCCACTGCTACCAGCAGGCATCCATAGCCTCAGCAGGGATGTCATTTGACCCACTCTAGTACCTCTATCCTGTACAAGAGTCATCCATTCATGATACAGGACATCCTTGCACTTGATGAAATTGAAAGACACACTTGAGAATCTTCTTAAACCTGACATTTCTTCGCTACCAACAGGCCTGTTCAGTACCCCAACGAAGTTGCCTTGGTATCATGCATGCATTTACCCGCTGCCAGCAAACCTGTTCAATGCCTCGACGGGATTACATACACTTCCCACACATTATAGTGCTTTCAACCCTCTAGAATTTGTTTATAATTTGCAGAACTTAATAATATCGAAAATCTCATTGTTTGGAATAAATTTTTTGATCATTTAAACATCATTCTCCTTTTTGATGACCTTCATCACACTTTGGACACTTAGATTTCTATTAGGAAACCATCTCAAGGTCGAGAAGGTACAATTGAGTTGTTTTCCTCAAAACAAGGATATCATTAGAAGTTTATTGATGATAATCACGTCTACTTGTAATTTCAAGGAGAAACCATAAACACTAATTGGAACAGAAACTTACTTCTGCTGATCTGAGTTTAGCATTTACTACTCAAGTGCTTGGGAAGTTATCGACTGGTGCTAATGAATGAAAAATTCTGATTCCCTTCCACAAACGTAATGGTGACTCAGACATAAATATTTTTTAGAAAGCAAATCATAATTAAGAAAAATGAAAAGAACCAAAATAAAAACAAGAAAGAAAACATCAAAATATTTACAGAAGGGTGGAACATAAATCGTCATGTGAAATAACTCTCGAGGGCTTGGCCATGCAGATAGAAAGAGCTGGGACCCAATTTTTCAGAAATTACAAATGGTCCCAGCCACAGGTTTTGGAACTTGGTATGTTCCCCCTTACCCTCATGGGCTTTGTCCCACTTGAGAACCAGATCTCTGACATCAAAATTCCTATCTGAAGATGAATTTTAATCAAACCATCTTTTTACAATTTGTTGGTGCTAATCCAATTTCTTCTTTGCTTGTGTCCTCACCTCCTCTAGTTTTAATAAGGCATTTATTCAATTTTCTAGAGGAGGGCACTCCTCTTCTTGAACTTTTTGCGACTATTGTAAAGAAGGAAGTAAGACATGCAGGGGGAGAATGGATTATCTTCCGTAAATGAGGAAGAAAGGGGAATTACCAACATAAGATTTTGGTGTTACCCTATCAGCCCAGAGTGCATTATACATTGCATTGTGCCAGTTTTTGTGATTTTCTGAAACTGTCCTTTTAATCATCTTGATTAAATTTTTGTTTGTTTATTCTACTAGGCCATTTCCTTGAGGGTAGTAGCTTGCAAAATACTTCAGTTTAATCCCTTTTTACAGAGAAAAAACGTTCATATCAAGGGATGAAAAGTAAGAGGCGTTATAAAAAACCAGACATTGGGGAATGCCGAATCGAGTGATTATATGAGAGTTTAGGAAAGATACTACTTGATTTGTGTTTACCACTTTTAGAGGTACAACTTTGAACCATGTTGTAAAATAGTCTGTCGCTGTAAGGATATATTTGTGCTGCTATGAAGAAGAGGGATTAATTGGTTCTATGATGTCTAGGCCCCATTTTTGAAAAGGTGTATCTACAGTAACCGACTATAAAGGGAATGCTACCTTTTTCACTTGTCTTATAGCCTTTTGGCAGATTATGCATTTGCGGGACAACGTATGGGCATATTTAAACAAGGTAGGCCAATAGTACCCAGCTCTTAACACTTTGTGGAAAGTGGTATCTCCACCGAAGTGACCACCGGCTTCACCTGCATGAAGTTCAGATAACAGTTTTTCTCACTCTTCATTTTCCAAATAGTGCAGTAAAACACCATCAAAGTTCCTTCGAAATAATACATCATTTATGAACTGGAAAGATGCAGATTTAAGCCTAAGTGCTCTTCTGTTTTTGGGATCAAGATTGTGAGGATCAAATCCATGCGCTGAATAAAATTTAATGTTCTCATACCAAGAATTAGCAGTAGCTTGTGCACAATTGATCTGTTTTTCATTATGCTGATTCACAGTTGAGGTGTTTATTTGAATTTCTTATTCTTTAACTGAATCAACCACTAGTTTACACAGGCCTTGACCTCTAAAAATTTGTGTAGGGTCTATTTCAAGGTCATATTCCTGTAGTGACATCATCCAATTTTCCCTTTTCTCACCTAGTTCTTTTTGTACTAACATATTTCTTATGGTTGGGTAAGGAATAATAACCTTGGTTCTGGATTTCAATAGGTAAGACCAGAAGTGTTTCACTGCCTTGAAAACAACATATGCATGTTGATCTACTACTTGGTAATTAAGCTCTTCTCCTTTAAAATATGAGCTCATGAAGGAAATGGGTATCTCATTTCTTTTAGCATTTTTCTGTGTAAGAACAACAACATAAGATCGTTCAGAAGCAAAGGTGTAAAGAGTGAAATCCTGAAAAAAATCGGGATTCATGAAAGAAGGGGCCTCTATTATTGCTTTTCTAATTGAATCAAAAGCCTGACTTTCTTGTGATCCCTAACGATAAAAAACATCCTTTTTAATTAAATTTTGTAACAGACTAACCATTTATGAGAATCTTGGGACAAACCTTCTAACAAAATTAATCTTTCCCAAAAAGGACTCCATGGATTTTTTGGAAGAAGGAGGGGTAGTTTAGCAACATCTTGGGTTCTTTCAGGGTCAATAATCATTGCATCCTTAGACACTATAAATCCAAGCAATTTTCCTTGCTCTATTGTAAAGACCGATTTCTTAGGGTTGAGAGATATGCCAATCTTACGACATCGTTCTAAGACAACCCTAAGGTGAGACAAGTGATCTTTCTTGTTTTTAGAGAAGACAGTGACATCATTAAGATAGACCACGACTGACTGGTTAATGATGCCATAGAAAGAAATATCCATTTCTCTATGGAAAGTGGAACCGATGTTTATCATTCCAAAGGGCATTTTACTGTAGGCGTAAGTGCCCCATGGGGTATGAAAGGTGGTTTTAAGCTGGTATGAAGGAGACATAAGGACCTGGTTGTATGCCAAAAGACCATCTAGCAAAGATAGTATTTTAGAACTAGACACTTGCTGTAGAATTTGTTCCATTGGAGGAACATGGTAGTTGTCTTTATCAGACGCTCAGTTTAAGTTCCGAAAATCGACACAGAGTCGAATTTCACCCCTTTTCTTCCTTACATGGAATAAATTAGACACCCATTGTGTGTGCCTAACCGGGAAAATTATCTTTGCAGTTAGTAATTTGTTTAGTTCCTTTTTAACAATGGGTTCCAATTTAGGGTGCATCTTCCTCAATTTCTGTTGAAAAGGTTGAGTCTGGGATTTCATAGGGATAACATGTTGTATGATGTTAGGGTCAATGTTGTATGATGTTTTCAAGTCATCATATGTCCAAGAAAAAATGTTTTTAAATTCTTTAAATAACTTAATAAAAGTGGATCTTTCTTGCTCAGAACATCCCTTTCCCAGATTAATATTTTGAGGATTATCCTTTGTTCCTAAATTAACCGTTTCATAGATCAAAGAGGAACTATTCATTTTACAATTGACTGTCCCTCTAAATCTATCATGTAAGTCACAAAATTTCTCTAGTCTTACGATAGATTTGGGGATAGAGTTTACTAGCTTGGATGTCGATTCAGGAGATCATGGATCAAATATTACCGTGAAGTTTCATAGGTTCTCATCATGAGTGCCTTCATCAATGACTGCACCCTGGAATGTGTCTTCCATATGTAGAAAGTTGATGATCTCCTGGTCATCATCAAATAATCTCCAATTTGTGATGTTATCCAGGATCGATGGACTGAAAAACAGTTCAATTGAAAACACATTAGGGGAAATACCTTCAACGGGAAATAGTTTAGAAGCAACATTGGCCAATAAATCATCTTCTGAATTACTCAATATGGGAATGAAATTTATGTTAAATGCTGAAAATTTATGCATCAAAATCCATACCTTGGTTTGGTATCTCTTCAGATGTGGCGATAAACAATGTATGGCGTTTCTTACCTGCTTAACCATGATTTCCGAATCACCGAATACTATCAAATTTTTCACATCCATATCCAATGCTTTCCTAAGTCCCTATAGTAGTGATTCATACTCAGCCGTGTTGTTAGTACATTCAAACTCTAACCTGCAAGAAATAAAAGTCTTATTACCTGCAGGATTGATGAGTACACAACCAACACATGCTCCTTCTTTGGATTTGGATCTGTCAAATTATAAGGACCATATCTGTGTGCCGTCAATAGTACTTGGCATAATTGGTAGAGCTGGTGTTTGAGTATAGGTTGTAACTTCATATTTCTGCCCAGGATTAGTGATAGAAGAAATTTCGGTTGTGAAATTACAAAAGAAGGTATTCATTCCCTGTGTTTCAAATGAATTTGCAGATGTAACGAAAGGCTCATTTGTATCATTCAGATATGTTACAATATGCTTAAGATAACATTCTCTGTTTATCCTGATTTTGTTGGGCTGTCCATTTTTAGGCAGCCACAAGTGAGACCAATCTGTGGAAAAGTAACCGTGTAGCTGTTCTGACCAATCTCTGCTAAAACACATACCATAAAATTCAAAGATATAAAAAACGATAATATCAATTATCTGATGAAATTTAGGATTGGATGATAGTCTAATCAAGACATTCTTAAGCTCACCATTTACTTTAATGTTTGTTCGATCTAGCTGAATGATTTTGAGATCAGAATGTTTAACTTCTGCATTAATTTTTTGGCATACAGATAGTGGCATCACGTTTGATTATGCACCGGAATTGACCATACAATTATGTACATTCCTATTAAAAATTTCAAAGGTTAATAAAAAAGGTGGGACATTTTTCCAAGTGTTAACAACAAAATTCTGTTGATTTTTTGCTGTTGTCCCTAAAACAATTTTATCTACATTTTCTACAGTTTTTTCTACTAACTCCCTTTTTTCTGGAGGTTCAGATGTATTTTTAGCTGGGACATTTTTAGCTGCATTTGAATCAATTTTTGCTGATTTTTTTCTGCTAGGATCGTTCTTTTTACTATTTTCAGTGATGCTTTGAAGGATTTTCTGCAAAATAAGGGGAAATTTCAGCAGTTCAAAAACATAAATATTAGCCCTCAATTTTTTTACATCTTCAATTAAATCGTATTCTAAAACCGGGGCTGCTAAGTTTTGTTTAATTTCAGTTTTCTTTGACTGTTTCAGAAACACATTTTTACTTACTTCAGAAGGGGGTTTGTTTTGTGTTTTGCTTCTTGTTTTGTAGGGGTGGACAATTTTAAAATTTTCTTGGAAGATACTGTCTGGCAAGTGACCAAAAACAAGGGGTGATGAATCCTGTTCTTCTGGTGCCTCTTCCTCAATTGCATCGTTAGAATTTCCAGGAGGAACAAAAGCAAAATTATCATGTGCTTCTAAGATAGTTTACAGAACATACTGTAAACTTTCAAAATTTAGGCCTTCTAAGGTCGGGTTTGGCTGGTTGGGAGGGAAAAGATTTTTGAAAGGAGGTTTGAAACTTCCTTTTCTTGTGGATGCCTCCTCGACTGATATTTTCAAGTTAATGACCTGATTGGAAAATTTTTGGAAAGATTTCTGTAAGCTCTCTAAGTCTAAAGTTTCTTGTTGATTTTTAGTTTGAGGAGGCCTAGTGAGGATTTCTATTTTCCTTTTAGAGGACGAGGATGTTTCAACTTCACTATTGAGATTATATTTTAAGCTCAATATATCTTTCTCAATTTGACTTGCCTCCTCAAAGGCTTCTAACAAAGTGTTTTTCTTGGACCTTTTAACCCATATGGCTATGTTATTATGCAAGGCTTTAACATAATATGCAATAATTAAACTTTCCGCGTGCATCAAATCGACAGGGATTTTGTTTTTTAACATGAGAAATCTTTGGTTAAAGTCCTTTAATTTTTTTCTTAGGATTCATTTTTAATCTAGAGAGTTCCATAACCAAGACTTCCATAGATTTATTATCTCCAAATTTTTCCAAGAAACAAGTTTCGAACTTGCCCAAGAGATGATGGTCTGGGGCTGTTGAGAAAAATACCATGTGGAGGCATTTCCCTCAAAAGTATAAGGAAATAATCTGCATACTACATCCTTGTGTTCAACATTTCATAGTCTAATGGACAAGATAAATTTCTTGATGTGATACTCAGTGGATTTCTTTGAATCTGGATCGAATTTAGGCGACCATTTCTCTGGATACTTAGGTAATGGGTGTTTGGGTCTAGGTACAACCACACCATCTTGATCGAGCCAAGGTATGACAGGATTATTTTGGTTTTCCATGGGAGTTGGTGGTTTCGAAGGCTGAGATGGTTCTAATGAAGAGATGCCTTCGTTTGAAGACTCTCCTCCTGAAGAGGATGGCAAAGAGTCAGTGGATATGGTGGAATACCAGATCCTCCTACTCCATGGATGAGTGTTTCAGGAGGATTGGTAGTATTTCCAGCTAAAGGGTTTTCGGGCAGACCAGTGCCTTGAAGTTGTTCTTGGATATCCGTGAAATCAAGGGGTTGATTAAGTGTCCTACCAGGTTGTCTAATACGGGATAAAGCACCATGAGTTCTTATGAGTGAATGATGAACAATTTCTTGGACGTCGACCCCTTGAGGAACCGGTGTCACCGGTTCAATGGGAATATTAGGGTTATCATTCGAGGTAGTTGCTTTTTCAAGTGCAACGTTATTGTCTAAGAGACTACACGTTACGCCAAGAGTGCGAGTGTGTGGGGGAGGAGTCTTGCGACCTCCACGTGCCATCAATTTATTTCAGGCCCTCCTTCTAGCACCATTTGTTGATGGGCATATGTGACACACCGTCAACTGGAAGGTCAAATCTGGACCAAGGTTGTCTAAATAACCCAAGCCGTTTGGAATGAAATGACTTGAAGGGTTTAATGGCTCCGTTGGCCAACTAAAGTCCTAAAAATAATAAAAGAAATGAAACTAATCTATGAAGCTATGATACTAAAGATATAAATTTAATAATTTATGAATGTCAAAATAGAAATATGGATATGTGCATATGGTTATGAACAATGTATATACAATCTTGCAAGATTTTCTAGATATCTTGCGAAATAGATGTTTTTGAAAGTGTTTATGAAGTAGATAAAGAAAGCACATGCATTTTATGTTTTCTGTTTAATATTTAAAATCTAAAGAACTAAATAATACGAATTAAACACGATTTGAAATAAGAACAGATTAATAGTCAAAGCTAATTGAATTTATTCTTATTTCATTGATGAATAAACTAACTAAAGAACAAAAGCACGAATAAACTAACCTGTAATTAATCAACTAAACTGAGTCTATGTTCCTACGCAATTCAAGCTCCTAGATGTCCTTTCTATGAGGAAAACATGTAATAGAATGGTGCCAGTATTCTCAGAACAAACTCAAAGGTGTTTTGGAATAAGATTATAACAGTAAAAAAATAAATATACAGATCTGGTGATCTTATAATGATGAACACTTATAATAAAAGAAACTTAATACAAAGCATTCATGTAATACATCATTCAATATCCAACATAAATCTACAATATTTAAATGAGATATTGATCACAGATGCAATATAGGACAGTAAATTATGAACATAATTAAAGTGATGAAATAATATGAAATATCATACGGTGATCACACTAAAGTTGTATAAACGTAATAACATTTCATAAGATAAAGACAAAACATAATGGGTAAGAACCACATTGGTCTAAAGCCAAAGAGTGAACATCTTCTCCATATATTTCTTGAAAGTCATATATCCATAATGTGTCCAAACAAAATATGTTCTCACTTCTAAGAGTGAACAATATTTAAACTAGTTCAGGATTCAAATGATCTTATCATACAAGATAGAGTTGAATCCACAAAAATGAGATACTATTACAAAAATAGTGAAAATAGTAACCACTCATGCATGAGTTGGTTTGTCAAAAATAAACCAAAGTTTTATAAACATAAAAAGGCAGAAACTCATGAATATTTTGAGCGTATGATTCAAAGTGTTTTCTCCATGCAATCAACATCATAATCTTCCATTTCCTGTAGATAGCAAAACTGATTTAATATTCAGATAACAATACTAATTATTGTTCAAAAGAGATTGGCTACAAAATCATAGATTCTATAGCTAGTCTTATTATTAGCAAAAGAAATCAAATTAAATCTCCCTATTTTGATTATTCATAATAGAATCAAGTAAAATCAAAACAAAATAGTTTTACCATTAGAAATTAGCAAAAGAAGGATCTGACAGTTTGAAATTTACAATGGATTTGAAATTGATTGTATTTTTTTTTATAATATTCCCGGTCTTCTTGAATCTTTTGTTTTCCCTTTCTGTGTGTGCCTTAAAGTCAAAGTCCTCTCATTCCAATAGGGAATTCTGAGTATCCAAGTGTTTCACTTGAGCCTCTAAGAGCTGAATATCTCTATAATAATGCTCTATCGAGTCTAGGAAGCTGTCACAGTGCATTGGGGTAATGGCAGACCGACGTGGAATACAATCCAAAATGGGTACTTCATTTTTACTTGTTGCTTGTTCCAAGTCGTGACCGATACTTGAAAAACCTTCTTTTCCCTTGAGACATAGGGGTAAATTAGACACGAAGTCATACTTTTCAACCTCAACAACGACCTCTTTCCTGGGACATTGATTTATTGATACTGAGAGGGGGGTGAATCAGTATCAAGTACAATTTAAAAACCTTTTTCAACTTATACTTAAACCATTCAATTATATCCAATGAGAAATGAACAATAGTATAAGAGT
>JZKD02S2229431.1:869277-881332 GCA_000966675.3 Picea glauca
GTAAATTTCTTTAAAAATTAAAGAGTGGTGTGTGCGCACAAGTGACCTAGTCTAAACGTAAGCCATAGCACTTATCAAAGAAGTGAATTAAACCACATGCACCATGCTCCATACTCCTCTCGTCTAATACATCATATGTTATGGGCACGGGTGTATATAAAGTTGGAAAATCTTTAATTCTCGGTACATGTGGGATATGGTTTAAAAGGTTAAAATAAAAAATAAAACGCGGAACAAATGCCAGGTGTATTGCGCAGGTGCTATAAGAGTGAAGGTAGCTCGGGTTTCGATTTGCAAGTAGTGAGGTGTCAATGCCAGGTGCCCGATTTGCAGGCATAGGAGTTCAAAGCGCTAAGCTAACAAATTTGAAGTCTACAGTTCATCAATGCACAACTTGAAGTGGAAATGGTGATTGCTATAGGTGCCAATCATTGCGCAGGTGTCAAAGAGGGCAACTGGTGGTTAGAGCCCAGTACATAAAAGGTGGAAGTGTTACAGCAGGAGGGTTCCTCCAGTTTCTTAGTTTTTGTGTTTTGCAGGGACTGTGTATCTTCATCAGGAAAATCAAACAGTGCATGTTTATTTCAGCTGTGATCCTATCGTATTGGCTCTGCATGATACAAGTAAACACCAACATTTCAAAATGGTGAAGGAACCTGTTCATGTTCTTTTCACTGGAGTTGATGAAAAGAACGACAACACATTAAGTGCCAGATAAGACTACTTTATGACAGGGTTTCACACTTGGGAAAGATATTTCCTTTGATTCAGTGATAGGTGTTGCATGCCACAAGGGGAGTGCTCGACAGCGTTGGACACCAATCCAAGCGCAAATTCAGATTCTTGAGAAGATATTTGATCAGGGAAAAGGAACCCCAAGTAAGCAAAAAGATAATAGAGATTACAGCTGAGCTTGGTCAACATGGCCATATCTCCGAGACAAATGTTTATAACTAGTTTCAAAATCGAAGAGCTAGAACCAAAAGGAAACAACAAAATGTATTATCAAACAATGGGAAATCTGAAATGGACAATAGCCTTGACTATTCAAAGGAAAAGAAAGTTAAAACGGATAACAATACTGTTCAGGAAACTCGAGTAATGAGATAGCGTAGTGATTCTTTTCAAGGTTATGAAAGGGTCCCCAAACAACACAATGCTGATACTCAACAGTGTGGATCAACAATTTATTTCAGTTCACAACCTAGTTCAAATGCTTTGATCGATTTTGCCAGAAATGCCTCTTTCGAACAAGGGTTCTCTGAAACAAGAAATGAGCAGTTAATAGGTTTCAATGAACCTATGTAGCAAAACTTAGATTGTAACAGAGGTTGAAACAAAAGTGGGTTTCTCCATTGTGCATCTTTTGGCCAAGCTTCAGGTGACTGCTGTAACAGAGTATGCTGAGGACACACCAAAGTTTCGAATGAATTACAAGTTGGGTATGAGGAATTGACAAGAAGTCTATGTATAAGGGATTCTCTTCAATCAGGTGGAAAATGTTGTTGTAAGTTTGAGTTTGATTCTTCTTTGGGATATCGATGCTGGCCTTACACAAATAGACAAGTACTTTAGTAACAATGATTCTCATGCAATTGCTGGAGTATTGCCTGCAATCAGTATTGTAAATTGTGGCATCCAAAACGAATGTGATCTTGCACATTCACTTCTTGTAGAGTAAGTTAGTAAGGAGGTTGGAAATCTGCTTTACCTGTCATTTTGCCAATAAGCAAGAAGATTGATTTGAGATCCCAGGAGAAAGAATAGAAAGTATTAAATTGGAGCACCAATAAATCATTGAGATCCATATCTTATGTTGATTAAGCACAATTGGTAGCTTGAAACTATTCAAGACAAATGACAGGGTATGTAAGCTACATCAAGATTGAAGGACATATTTTCAGAATTGATTGACCAATTTTTTTTGTCACATTGAGTCATTTTGTTTTCATCCAATATGCAAGTGGCAAAGTACCCATCAGGATTTCAGGGTATTACGTTTATCACTTCTAGATTTCAAGGTAGCTTTTCAGGGATACCTGGAAGATAGTTAAGCAGTCAAAGGGACAGTTCCTGATTATGTCACTGTCAAATGCAGATTTAGTGGACAACAATCATACATCAAGCATCCAACAATTCAATACCTATTCTCTTAAGTGTCGAGCCTTTTCAAGCTATCTTTCTTTTTTCTATTTTTAGAAGATTTCTTCCTATAAATTTGTAACTGTTTTTATCTGAGATTATTTTATTGTAGACATATATATACATTTCATGAGATTGTAATGATGCAAAGGAGGGGGGTTTCGGTCCTTGTGACTGAAGAGGTTCGACTTTGGAGATTTGGCTACTATTCTTGTATTAGAGACATTATGACTACATAATGAAACAAAAGCTTCTTTCACTACAGATTGTTCAGTTTTTCTATTTCTTATCTTTTCCATGTTTATGAGTAAATGTCGTGTGCATTTTTTTATGTATATCTAATGAAAGATGACTGACATCTCATCTCTTCATTGATATACTAAGCTTATAAGAAAATTCTTCCTGTTATAGTTGGTCATTCACATGTGCAACTGTGTATGTGATTCTATTGATGGTGAAACTATAACTAGGCACAAATTGAATGCAATATCTTTTTACCTGGTGACTCCACATTAGACACTCTGGCTCCAAAGAGAAATGGGACTAGAGCCCATACAAAATCTCCAAATCTGCCTACTATTTCAGACCTTGAGAAGATCCCGAAACAATCCAAATATCTTAAAAAATTAGGATCTAAAAAACTATTTCTTTTACCTCCTTTTGAAGAATCCACCTCGAGGAAAGATGAATTTGTAGAACTAGAATCCTTTTACACACCCTATCCTAGGAGTAGATATAAATATGAGGAAAGCTTTGAATTCCCTGAAGAAACAAAGTACCCTCCCTTAGAAAAGATCTCAATCCTTGAATAAATTCAAGAAGAGAAACCCAATCTTAGCCTCCAAGTTAATATCCTTGCTGCTGAAAAACTTGCTGAATAAATTTCTAGTCCTCTCCTAAGACTCAATTGGTGAACATTCCTAAGCTCTCATTACCACAATCACCACAGTCCTCACATACAAATCAACCTTTAGGTGGTCAAAAAATGGCCAGTGCAACACCTCCCAATCCAATGGATGCTATTAGGGTTGCCAAATATGCACCTTTGTTATTGCCAAATAATCTTCATTCTCTTCAAGAAAATGATTACATGAAGTACCTTCCAAGTTTTGACAATGAAGGGGAAACAACTGTAGAGGAGCATTTAACTTCTTTTTATTCCTTTGCTGGCAATTTCCAAGTGGATTATGATGATGTGTGGATGAGTCTTTTTGTTCAAAGTTTAGATGGAGAACTGAGGATGTAGTTTAAGAACCTTAGAGATAACTCTATTACCACCATCACAAACATTGATGCCACCTTCTTGAGAAATTGTTGTGACAAGAAAGATGATTTGTATTACATGACAAAATTCAACAATCTCCGAAGAAAGAATGGTAAATACGACTCTGAATTCTCTTTGATATTCAATCGGATGTACCCCAAAATACCAGACAATATAAAACCAACTGAAAGGTTAGAAAAGGTCACTTATGATAATGCCATTGATGCTGATTTTTGTTTACTTCTTAGGGAAAGAAGATCAACCACTCTGGCTGATATGCAAGATTCAGATCTTGAAGTTGAATCCAAAATTTTAGCACCTAAACAACTGAAGAAGATATCAGATAAGGGAAATATAAAATAAGAATATAAGTCTTCTGCATCAAATACTAAAAATCCAAAGATTTCCTTGGAGGAGATGGCAAGAAAGATGGAGGAAATGTTGTCTAATCTGTCTAAAATCAGATTGGAAAAATAGAAATGGAATGCACCTCAAGAAGAAAATCAGAATACAAATCAATATAGAATTCTTTGTAACCCGGAGATCATGAAAAGGGATAAGAAGAATAATGATGATCAAAAAATTCAGACACCTTTGTAGAATAATTACATTGAAGAGAATCAAGAAGCTAAAGATGTAGATGGAGATCTGGATATTCGTTTGTTTAGAGATGAGATTGATCTCATTCACCTAACACATAATGAATATGAAGATTCATTGAATTCACAGGCTGGGGGAATTCTAGATAATATTCTTTGTAATACAGATCAACAAGGGTACAATCTTATATCTAGACCAAATCTTGCAAAATCAGCTCCTCAGAAAGACAAATCTGCTCCTAAAAAAGATAAACCCGCTATCCCAACAGTACATACATGCAATAAGAATCCTGAAATAAATCAAGTACAAAAAAATATGAAAGTATCATCCCCAAAAGAAGACAAGTTCTCATCTCCTTTCATCCTAGAACATGAGATAAGTAAAATCAAAATTCCTAATCCTCTGACTGAATTGGTTAAAACAAATTATTATAGAAGTCATATTTTGAAATGGTTACAACCTTGTTTTGTTGTTGATCCTATTACTGATGTGATTAATTTCCAAGATGAAAAACCAACTATTGTCTTGGGGCCAATTGTAGAAGAGAGGGATGACTCCACTCCTCCTTTTTATGTCTCATTAAATGTTCATGAGAAAATTATTCATAACTTCCTGTTAGATTCTCGAGCCTCCCATAATGTTATGCCAAAGGTTATCATGGAAGAAATGGGTTTATAAATCACTAAAGCATACCATGATCCCTTTTCTTTTTATTCCAAAAAGGTTAAATGCTTGGGGGTTATCAAAGACCTTGTTGTTTCATTATCTCAAATCCCAGCCAAAAGTTTAGTCATGGACATAGTTGTAGTTGATATCCCTCCTAGGTTTGGTATGCTGTTGTCCAAATATTGGTGTAAGAAGCTTGGGGGATCTCTTCAAATGGATCTCTGTTATGCCACTATACCTATTTTTGGAGGAGAATTTTGAGGAATCTATCATGAGACTCAATTGGCATATATTATCAATGACAATGATCATTCTATAAATCATCATATCTATGCAGTTGATGTGGATTTGGGATATTCTACATTTCATAGTGATAATGCTGTCCAACAATATTTTCCTTTGACAAAATCAGGTTTTTCCCCACAATATACTAAAAATCAAAATATTCTATGGAAATTATACTTTGATGGAGCTTCATCCAGAGAAGGTGCAGGAGTAGGAGTAGTGCTGATTTATCCTAAACATGAAGTCATTACCCTGTCTTACAAGTTAGAATTTGATACAACAAATAACATTGCAAAGTATGAGACATTTCTTTTAGGCCTCAAGGCATCTAGAGAAATGAAAATTCAACATCTGAAGATGCATGGGGATTCTAAACTCATTGTACAACATGTTAGAAATGTAATCAGACAAAGAATATTCGGTTGAAAGACTACAAAAATGAGGTATGGGACATTGCTGAACCATTTTTTCTATCTTTTAATATTTCATATATTCCAAGAAATCAAAATGAACAAGATGATTCATTGGTTGTAGCAGCAAGTACTTTTAAAACTCCTTTGACACCAAAGATGAAATATGAGGTTGAGGTTAGGTACGTGCCATCCATTCCAGAGAATGTCAAGCATTGGAGAGTGTTTAAGGAAGATTCTGAAATCAAAAGGTTCATTGAAGTTGTAGATGATTTTTCTTTAATTCATATTGATCAAGATGAAGATTTGGATAAGGCTAATCATAATTTGAATTTTCATAAAATGATTGTTGGGCATAAGATTTTACAATTTCCTACTAACCATATTCCAAAAGGCCATATACCTCTCGAAAGAAGTTTTGATCATAATGATGTTCCTGTAAAGCTTCCTGATTCATAAAGAGAAGCAGAGGTGATTGATTGTAATCTTGGGACTGCTGCAAATCCCAAGCATGTCAAATTATCAAAATTCCTATCAGCAAAATACTAAGCTAAATATGAAGAATTGTTCAAGGAGTTCACTGATATTTTTTCATGGAAATATGAAGATCTTAGGATTTTGATGAAACTGTCATTCAACATAAGATACCCTTGAAAGATAATGTAACATCTTTCAAGCAAAAATTAAGGCAGATTAATCCTCTCTTATTACCTATTATGGAGAAGGAAGTAAATCAAATTTTAGATGCTAAAATTATTGTACCCTTGAGGTACTCTGTCTGGATAAAAAATCTGGTGCTAGTGAGAAAGAAGAATTGTGAAATCAAACTTTGTGTCGATTTCAGAAATTTGAACAAATGTTCTCAGAAAGAAAACTATCCATTGCCAAAAATGGAACATATATTGCAGAGGGTGGTAACATCTAGTAGGATGTATATGATTGATGGTTTCTCTAGATACAATTAGGTAGTTTTTCATCCAAATGAAATGGAGAAGATTGCATTCAAAACACCTTGGGGTACTTTTATGTATTCCTATATGCCTTTGGTTTGATGAATGTTGGGGCCACTTTTCAACGAGCCATGGATATTTCCTTCTTGGGAGAGAAGGATAAGTTTGTGGTCATCTATTTGGATGACATCACTATATTCTCTAACTATGATGAGGAGCATCTTCATCATTTGAGACAGGTATTTTTGAAGTGCAGAAGGTATGGTCTTTATTTAAATCCAAAAAAGTCTCATTTTTATTTAGAACAAGGGAAATTTCTAGGAAATATTTTTTGTGCTAATGGAATTAAAATTGATCCTGCTAGAGTGATAGCCATTCAAAATCTTTCTATCCCTATAATTAAGAAGGAAATTCAGTCTTTCCTTGGGAAGATAAAATTTCTTAGAAGGTTTATTCCCAACTTTGTTGAATTGGTCAAACACATAACTGGCATGTTAAATAAAAGTAGTGAGATCAAATGGAAAACATAAGCCAAAGATTCTTTCTAGTCTAGTAAGTAGGTTATTTTAGATGCCCCTATTTTGATTATCCTAGATTTTGAAAAAGAGTTTCTGATTTTTTATTTTTCATCTCAAGATACTTTAGCAACTGCTCTTTTGCAAAACAATTATGAGGGGTTTGAACAACCCATTTCATTCTTTAGTAGGGCACTTAGAGATGTTGAGTTAAAATATGATGTTATGGAGAAGTAGGATTTTACTTTAGTTAAAGCACTGAAGTCTTTTAGAATTTATGTTTTGCATTCCAAAGTCATTTCATATGTACCATCTAGTGCTATTAAAGACATATTGACTCAACCAGACAATGATGGAAAGAGAAGTAAATTGATAGCTAAGCTATTAGAATATGACATGGATATCAAGCCTACCAAGTTATTCAAAGGGAAGGGGTTAGCTAAGCTGCTATCTGATTCAAATTGTAGAGCTTTGGGAGTTGACTACATATGTAATAATTCAGGAAATTCACATCCTCAAATCAATAATTCCCAAGTCAATGAAAAGACTGCTGAATCAAAATGGTACAAAGATATACTTTATTTTCTATAGAATTTCTAAGATCCTATAGGAATGGATAAGTCCAAAGTAAGATCCCTGAAACTCAAAGCTATTAAGTATTGTGTAAATAATCAAATTCCGTTTTGGAGAGATCCTTTTGGATTTTTACTAAGGTGTCTTGATGAAGAAGATGCACAGAAAGTTATGTCAGAATTTCATGAAGGAGAGTGTGGGGGACATCACTTCTGGAAGTCCACTACATATAAAATTATTAGGGCTGGGTATTATTGGCCTAGTCTATTTCTAATGTTTGTACAAAGGTTAGAGCATGTGATAAATTCCAAAGGTTTGTTGGAAAACAAAAGCTTAAGTCCTTACCTCTCAAACATGTAAATATTTCTACACCTTTCCAATAATGGGCTTTGGATTTCATAGGTGAGATCCACCCTCCATCCAATGGACAAAACATATGGATCCTTACATCTACATATTACTTCACGAAGTGGATTGAAGTTGTACCTACAAGGAGGAAACTTACAAGGTAATTATAAGCTTTCTCGAAGATAATATTTTGTCTAGATTTGGCTGTCTAGAAGTGATCATTATTGATAACACTGCAACTTTCAAATCCACTAACATGGTAAACTTTTGTGAGGACTATGGTATTAATCTTAGGAATTATAATTATTATTACCCATAGGGTAATGGCCTATCTAAATCATACAATAAAAGAATGTTCAAGATCATTAAGAAGCTTCTGGAAGACAATAAGAGATCTTGGGATTCAAAATTAAAATATGCCTTGTGGGATGATCGTGTCATCACAAAGAGAGCGATTGGTTTTTGACAACATAGGTATTCCAGCAGAGGATGAACACCTTCAATAACCACTCACATAACCAGATCAAATATCAACACACCAATGTTTTCACATGGTAAAACCCCTACGAGGAAACATCCACGACCCCAACCAACACGACCACTTGGAGCAGTTTATTAATGCAAAAGAAAAATATTACAGAGATATTTTACAAGAGATTTTCTCACAATCGATCATCGAAAAATGACCCTCCATGCTCTTTAAATAGAGATCATGGACCAATCGAGTGTTAAGCCATGGATCAATGGCCATTAAGATCGAGGAGAATATGAACCGTCAGATCACTCTATATTGGAAACATATCGTGACCATCAGATTTCCTAACTACAAATTCATAATAATGCATACTAAAGAAACACACTAAGAATAACACTTTTACCTAATGACACATTAAACCAAGTAGATATTAACTAACTCCTAAGTTTCTAAATATCCTAACATCCCCCCTTAAGAACAACTTGGGATAGGATTGAAGGATTTACAATAGTGACACAATAGGAGAAGGAAGGAGGCATTAGAGCCTATCCCCCCTTAATGAAAACTTCTTGAATGTCTAACATAGATCAAAGTTTGGAAAACTTCGCTTCTGTAAGAGACTTTGTGAAAATGTCTGCAACTTGATCTTTTGTAGGGAAAATGAGCACTTCAATAACTTGATCACGAATGAGATTTATGATGAAGTGCATGTGTAGCTCGATGTGCTTGCTACACTGATGTTGAACTGGGTATTTGACAAGCTTGATGGTACTATGATTGTCACACCAAAGGTTGGTTGGATGCTACTACTAAAATACAAACTCTAAAAGGATCTATCGAAGCCACAAGGCTTCTTGACTTACATTTACCGTTGCTCGATAATCTGCTTCTGTCGAATACAGTGAAATAGATTGTTGTTTCTTACAGGCCCAAGTGACAGGTCCTGAACAAAGGCTAAAAACATAACTTGTAGTAGACTTTCGATCATCAGGGTCGTTGGCCCAATCTAAATCAGTGAAACCAATGAGCAAAGGAGTCCCCCCTAAACTATAATGTATCCCAAACTAAAATGTACCACGGACCTAATGAAGTATCCTTTTATTTGATTTCCAATGGATTTCATGGGGTGTTTTCATCTACCGAGAAACAAGACCAACAACAAAGGAAAGATCAACATGGGTATGAGTCAAGTATAAGAGGCTACCAACTAACTAATGATACATGGTGGCATCGACTTCAAGAGAAGTATAGATGGAAATAAGCTTGAATCCAGAATGGAAGGGAGAAGGGGTTGGTTTACAATCATCCATTTTAAAGCGACGAAGAAGGTCACAATCATAATTAGACTAGGAAAGAAAAATTCCTTCATTGGTTTGCAAAACTTGGAGGCTAAGGAAATATTGCAAAAAACCTAAGGCTGTCATTTCAAATTTCTTCTTAAGGATGGTTTTCACATGGTTTAAAAGTTTTGAGTCACTACCAGTAAGGATAAGGTCAGCAACATAAAGGACAAGGATTATGAGATGGATTCCTACTTTCTTGGTATAGACATTAGGATCACAATGTCATCTAGAGAATCCAGTGTCAATAAGAAATTTGTCCATTTTGGCATACCAAGCTCGGGGAGCTTGCCTAAGACCATAAGGATATTTCTTAAGGTGACAAACAAGGCTAGAATCATTATGGACATAGCCATGATGTTGTTCCATGTAGATTTCTTCTTGCAAATCTCCATCCAAGAAGGCATATTTCACATCCATATGATGGACCTCCCATTTATGTGAGGCAGCAAGGGCAAGAACAAGGCAGATGGAATTCATTTTATCTACAGGGGAAAAAGTTTCATTATAGTCAATTCCTTAAACTTGGGAAAATCCTTTGGAAACTAACCGAACCTTGTGTATTTCAACACTTCCATATCATGCATACTTAGTTATGTAGACCCATTTACACATGACATGTTTTCTTTCTTTTGGAAGAGGTACAAGATCCCAAGTATCGTTTTCCATTAAAGAAAGATACTCTTCATTCATTGTTGTATCCGAACCTGGATGAACTGAAGCTTATGCAAATGTCTTTGGATAACGAGTCTCTGAAACTTGATACAAAAGAGAAGAGGCTTGTTAGAACTATGAACGTGTTCGACATTGATTTGAAGGATCACCGACAAGACCACCAATTGCTTCTTGTGTTGAACAAACCCATCTAGGAAGCGGTGGAACTGGTGTTGGTTCAGGTTCAAAGGACTCATCTAGAGGAAGGTGAGCAGGTGGAGGTGGATTTTCATCCTCACTGTCATCATCTAAAGAAGAAACCAAAATAGGAATAGAATAAGGCACAAACATAGAAGATGGCTCACAGGCCGAAGAAATCACAATCGCCGAATTAGGCTCGCAAGTCAAGATATTTTCATCAAATTTAACATATATTCTAATAATAATTTCATTACAATGTGGTTGAAGAAGTCTATAACCTTTGAAATCTTTCGAATAACCAACAAATGTACACTTCTCACTTTTAGGCTGCAATGCTTTCCTTTTCTCATCAGGAATGTGAGCCCATGCTATACTACCAAATACACAGAAGTGACTAACATCTGGTTTATTTTTAGTCCAAGCTTCTTCCGGTGTTATATTTTTAAGAGCCTTTGTGGGAGTGTGATTGATTATGTAATTTTCAAAGTTGATTGCTTTCGCCCAATACTTTAGACTTAATCCCTTAGATTGGATCATACAATTAGCCATTTCTTTTAATGTGCGGTTCTTTCTCTCAGCAACACCATTTTGTTTTGGTGTATATAGAACAATGTGTTGCATTTGGATGCCCTGTGTAGTGCAATGACTTGTAAAATTATTGTTCACATATTCACCTCCATTATCTATTCTTAAATTTTGAATTTGATGTCCATATTTCTTTTCTACAAGGGCCTTGTAGGCCAAAAACTTGTCGAAAACTTCGCTCTTAAGTTTTAAGAAGTAAACCCAAGTATGTTTGGAAAAATAATCAATGAAAGTTAAGAAATACTTGCACCCAGAAAAAGAAGGAGAAGAAAGTGGACCACACAAATCACTTTGAAAAAGATGCAAAGGGCCCGAGGCATGCCAAGAGGCACGTTTGTGAAAACTTTCCCGATGATGCTTGTCAAGAACACAACCAGAAAAAAACACCATCTCTGCATGAAACAGGAGGAATACCAATCACCATCTGTTGATTACATAGTTGCTGCAATGAGCGATAGTTTAGATGACCAAACCACTCATGCCAAAGTTTGCTCAAGTCATTGCTATGAGAAACAAAAACTGATGAAAAAGATGATGACCCAAATTTGTCAAACTTGTACAACCTGGTAATATCATCAACAATTCTAGTTGCAAGAACATGCTTAGGATATTTTAGATCCTTGATTACAACTTGGTGAGGTGAAAACTCTATGGTTTTACCTTCACCTGAATGAGTGATTTGAGATACTGATAGAAGGTTACAAGAAAGACTTGGAACACATAATACATCATTGAAATGACCATTCTCTACTTGAACTATTCCAGATCCTACACCACTAAGAGATCTGTCATCACCAATAAATATTTTCTTGGTGTTACATTCATTTAGAGACGAAAATATGTCTTTATCCTTATCCATATGATAATATGGTCCTGAATCAATAAGCCACTCATCAAAAGAAGAAGTAGAAGTTGTATTGAAGGAGAAATCAGTAGTGGAAAGTGCATGTCCATGAGAAGAAGAAGACGAAGTAGAATCAATACCGATATTGTGCTTCTTCATCACTACTTCTAAATCTTCCATCTTCTTGAAACATTTGGAATCAT
>JZKD02S2229431.1:932377-980877 GCA_000966675.3 Picea glauca
TAGTGAATGATGAATTGTTATCTTCCCTATCCTATATTCTCACCTACAACCACTATATTTCATCCAAAGTCTACAATTTTCCTCTTCTTGATGTTGATTTTGGTTAATTTCCAAATTGGTATGGGTTAGAAATGGAGAATAAAACATGAAATATGTAGAGAATTAATGTTAGAGTGCTTCCCACAATGTTAGAGTCAATGACAATGATATCATTGGTGGAAATGATGCATGACATTACCTATAACTACTGGAATGTAGGACTCTTACACTTTCCATGGCATGAAGATTGTACTCAACCCATGCTCCCATTATTATGTGAAAACATTTTCCCCACCACCCTCTTACATAGATTCAAGGATTGGGTGATAAGTCAAAGAAGGTATATGGATTCATTTAAGGCACATTGTAGAAAAATATGATTTTTGAGAATGACCTTGGAGAAAGAGTATATATTTTCCCATAGGTCCCCTTTCATATTCCCCGATAGTGGAATCATATTTCCTCTCATGCCTTCATGTGTTTTCTATGGTGGGTTGCATCACCATACATTGAAGCACTTGGAAGGCCTAATTACTATTTAACTATTTGAGTGAATGTCATTAGTGTTGTGTTAGAGTCTTAGGATTGTGTTTTGTATTTGTAAAATACACCATGAGAAACTCTTACATCAAAGCCATACATTGTCATTGACCTATTGAAATAAATATTATCAAATAGTTGTTGTACCACCCGAGCACATATTTTAGTTTAGACACATTTTCTTTGAGTATTCCATGTTCTATATTGCATTATTTATTTTATATATAACCTTGTAACCTTGAATGAGACTATTTTAGCGCACAATGAATTCCATATGGTTAATGATTGTATTTGAATCTCTCACTACAACCAACGATTGAGCACATGAACCTTTAGAAATTTTCAATCCTTTCCAAAGTGCATAAAATTTTGCTTGGTTGTTGGAAGAAACATCAAGTCCCCATGAAAAAGAAGTTATTAATATAAATAATAAATAATGCCAATGTTTTCTATTGATAGTTATTAATATGGTAATATTAATATTAATATTGTCACCTTTTTTTTTATTTTAAATAAATATTTTTCATCTCACTTTCGACGAAACTAATATACCTGCGACGAATTTGCTATATAAACAAAGAAATGTTGTCGTCGCAAGTGCTATGCCAATAAAATTGCTATGATGCATTTTCTATATAAAAAAAGAAATGTTGTCGTTCTTGCGACAAATCCGTATATAAATAAAAAAATGTTGTCATCACAAGTCCAATGAATTTGCTATATAAACAAAGAAATGGTGTCGTTCCTGTGACGAATCAGTATATAAACAAAACAAATTTTTCGTCGCAAGTGAGACGACAATAAAAATTGATGCGATGAATTTTCTATATAGACAACCAAAATTGTCGTCGTAATGGTTGTCGCAATTGAGACAAACTGTTGGTTTCAATGTCGTCTTAAGTGCAATAACAATAAAATTGCTGCGACGAATTTGCTACATTAACAATGAAAATTGTCGTCGCAATTGGGATGAATTGTCATTGCAATTGAGACAAATTATTGGTTTCACTTAGTTTTCATATATTGTCGTATTGGCGATGATATTTATTTTTTTTTCGCAATTGTGAGAAGTTCCCTAGGTTCGTCGCTCTTGCCACGCTAATTCAAGTTCGTAAAAATTGCAACATGCCCTAAAACGATGTTTCAGAGAATTAAGATTCATCACAATATCCATGAAATAATGTCGCAAGAGCGTCGAAATAACCATCGCAAAATGACCCAAATTTTCTAGTTTGTTGTTGAATATGACCTTTGAGAGAGCGCTAAAAAAAAACTATTTTCACACAAGAAAGAAATTCGCTTCTCGATGAAGACACGAGTTAGATCTTGGTTAGCTTACCCAAAAGATTCACCTTTTCCTATTTGTTTATGATTTATCGAGATCACACAGGGTGTGGGAAAAGAACATACATAGATCTCTGGATCTGACTAAAATGGTTGTATCTTGGGAAAACATAAACCTTTTTGAGTGAAACGAAAAGTGTTCATGACTGAAACGAGTAATCCAGATGCAATGGAACAATCCTCTTATCCCAGAAATGTACGTAAATGATAGAAAATGGAGATGAGGAAACTGACTTCACAATCTCGATCTACAAAAGGAGAGGGTCTTCAAATAATATCTGATACCATGTTCGACAACACAGGTATTCCAACAGAGGACAAAAAAATTCAATAAAAACTCACATAACCAGATTAAATATCAACACACCGATGTTTTCACGTGGTAAAACCCCTACGGGGAAACATCCATGGCCCCAACCAATGCGGCCAATTGGAGAAGTTTATTAATGCAAAATAAAAAGATTATAGAGATATTTTGCAAGAGAGTTTCTCACAATCGATCATCGGTAAATGAACCTCCATGCTGTTTAAATAAAGATCATGGACCAATTGGGTGTTAAGCCACAGATCAATAGACATTAATATCGATGAGACTATGAACTGTCAGATCACTCTATGTCGAGAACATATCGTGACCTTCATATTTCCTAACTACAAATGCATACTAATGCATACTAAAGAAACACACTAAGAAACACACTTTTACCTAATGACACAGTAGACCAAGTATATATTAACTAACTCCTAAGTGTCTAAATATCCTAACAATTGGAACCTCACCATTTCAGTTAGTGTATGGAATGGAAACAGTCTTTATAGTACAACTTTCTTTTCCTGTTGTAAAGTTGCTGCAAGAAATTGAATATGAACCTAATGATTCTATCAAAAGGATTTAATAGATTGTAGAATTGCAACAAGCAAGAGAGAAACTTCTGGAGAAGGCACATCAACATCAACAAAAGATTAAAGAGACTTTTGAAAGAAAAGAAAAAACAAACCAGATTCTTTCTGAGGATTTGGTTTTGAAATGGGATTCTCATAAGGAATATCATCATGGGAAGTTTGATAGCCTGTGGACAGGCCCATTCAGAGTGGAAAAAGTTTTGGATAATAACACTTTCCTATTATAGAATTTGGAAGGTGAAGAGGTTTTTGGTGGCCCAGTAAATGGGCATTTTCTAAAGAAATTATTTTACTAAGGCTGTTGGTGGCCCAAAATTCATTGTACATATTAGTGGTGTCATAGTTAGGAAATAAAGACTCCATAGCCCAATGGAGCAATGATTCTTTTATTCTTTTAATTTTTAGAAATGTTTTTTTTTTGTTTACAGTCTGATTTTTTTTTGAATAAAGTTTATTCAGAGTTCAGGAGCTAGAACAACACAATTTACAAATAAGTCTGGTTTGAAGCTCAAAGGATCATAAAGCACAGGTCTACTCAAAGTTATTGGAGTTTCACAAGGAAAACTCCATCGCCCATGGAGCCATTGTTAAAACCCACTTTGTTCTACATTGTTTTATTCCTCATTCATTCTTGCTTGTCATTTCAAATTTTGGTATAAGTTATAAATATTTAGTGTTATGTTGTTAAAGGTTTGATAGATTATCTTAAAGGGATAAAAATAATTATAGATCAAATGAATGAGATGGACTTATTTTTGTGAGAGGGACAAAAGGAATTACACACATGTTTAAATGATTGCTTGATGACACACCTGGCTTCAAATATTTTCATTTGAGACATAAGTCATGGAAACATCCATGCTTTATGATTATTTAACTTAGTAGGCTGCAATTTCAAAGTCTAACCATCCCAAGAAAAAAAAAGGGACAAACCTGGCTGAGCGGTACATGAACTTCCACATGTCATTGGTCGTGATCGTTTCAAGTACCTTGGAGAGTCATGGAGTTTGTGGATTGTATTGCAGAGTTCATGTGTATGAAAAACCATTATCAAGTACTAGTTTTCAGCCATAGCATGTGAATATGGGTGGTATTTTCTACACGTTAACTATCTAGAGGGTTACATGAATGAGGTTTTTCAAACAACATATTTTCAAAACTGGCGCATTGTTCGTTACCTACAACAACTAGTTGGTTTTAATTGGCACCCACACAATAGACAGATCCCCTATTATTCTCATCACACAATAGATCGATCCCTTCTTTGTAGCCAAGAGTCTAGTCTTTTGGTCACAACTGTGCATATGGGCAAGGGTGGACATGTGAATAGGAAAGATCTCGAAGGGCCTGCGATCATGGAAGCTTATGAAGATAATTGCCACTTTTTCGATCAGGCAGGTTGGTATCTTTTCTTCACTAAGATGGATGGTCACCATTACACTACATCCATGGCATTTGCTGGGAGTTTCAATGGAAAATGGGCTTGATATTCAAACTTGGTCATGCAGGTTACAGAGGATTCCATATTAGCTTCTTGAAACCTCCTGAATGATGGCAAAAGATGGTTTAAAAATAAATTGATTAGAGGAGGAGATGTAAATCAATTTCTGAAACCCGAACACAGAGACCCTAATTGGTCCAAAGGCATTCCCAGGGATTGGATTGTTGATGAATGGATGAAATCCTTTCTCATTCTTAAAAGATTCATCACTTGTGAGGGGCACTACTCTATCATATTTATATTTCATCTATGATTTCTGATTCATCTGGAAGGAATTAAGAGGATGCATCTTCCCTATTATTTCTTGAGGGATCTCAACAAGATGGATATGAAAGTCCAAGCTAACCCCAAAAAACCTCCTCATGGAATCTATCATCAGGGCTTGATCAAAGTACTTGTCAAGGATGAGTTGGGGAAACTGCAGAAGACTTGGAACCAATATTTAATACAATAGGGTTTTGAAAAGAAAGTGCATACCCTTGCTGTAAAATCACATGATAAGTTTTCTAAGACTGAACAAGGAACTCCATATAGCACCAGTTAACCAACTACTTCAAAGAAGAGAAAGAAAGCAACTTGTATTAAGACTCCAAATGAACTTATGGAAGCTCATCCAACTAGTCATTAAGAAAATGTAGGTTCGTACTGTATCCTAGGTGGAGGTAAGAACCCT
This sequence comes from Picea glauca, assembly GCA_000966675.3. Classification (NCBI taxonomy): domain Eukaryota; kingdom Viridiplantae; phylum Streptophyta; class Pinopsida; order Pinales; family Pinaceae; genus Picea; species Picea glauca. The sequence goes on from JZKD02S2229431.1 coordinate 937,378, forward strand.
TTTCCTTTTCCAAAAAATATTTACTCTAGAAGGACTCAAAGACAGGTTAAACCTAGGATACTGGGAGAGGATAAAAAATCTGAGACAAAAAATAAATTGGGAGATCCCGTATAGCCTAAATACCATCCCCCAAAGGTCATTCCTCCTAGCTCAAGCTCCTCTAAATAAGACATTTCTCAATATAAAATTATAATGCGAAAGAGGGGCACCAAGCCTCAAAATAAGTTCAGGTTAAAGTATAAAGCAATGTATAAACTTGCTATCACAGAGAAGGTCATCATTATCAATGAAGAGCCCACTAAACCTATGGGAAAGTCATCTATAAGAAAGAAAATCCCTTCCACTAAGCCTGAGAAGAATAAATTCAAGAAGGGTGGTATGATCATAAATAAAAAGACCATCATTTGAAAAAACAGAGTTCCTACAAGGAAACAAGGTAAGAAGGATATGCAAATCCCAAAACCTAAGATTGGATCTGAAGGGAATGAGGATAAATGAATGCAAATCGATCTCAATCTAATCATACCAGAAAGGATAACTTAGGATTGTTCTCAGAAGCAACTTCTTCAATCTTGCATATAAATCTATCAATTTGAAAATACCACCTCCAGGATAAATCCAATTTTTGAGATTAAAAATGATGGATGATGGAAACATATTTTTGTTCCCTATGTCTAAGGTATCATGATCCTTTTTGGCTATGTCCAACAACAACCTAGACAAAGGAAGGATTTTAAAACATGCAAAATTGGTTTTTTGGAAGGTTGCTACAGGAATTTCCTGCAATCACTCCCAAAAAAACAGGGTCTCTACAGGAACAATTGTACCAACCAATTTTTCTGCTAAAATCGCCCAGTTTCATATTTTTGTAACAAAAGAGGGTTGTACCTATTCTAGAATCTTATGGAGAATGTCATGAAGCCATAGATTATTTTAGGGGCTAAATTTCACAAATGGGCTAATTTTCCATGGTTTTTCCCACAAAAAGATTTTTCAATTTCCATTTTTTCTAAAACCGATTCACCCAAATTCCAGAGAACAAATTTATCTTACGTTAAAAATCGCAAATTTTTTATAGAATTTATATAAAATCCTTAGAAATTTTAATATTTTTACAAAATTATCGCCAAACATTTTACATTTTTCATATTAAGAACTAGTAATATTAGCCCAAGTTTCTACATTCTAATATAAATTTCCATCCTTAAAATCATCCATGCATAAAGCTATACATATTTTGTGGATCTAAAATCTATATTGGGATATGAAGATATATGCAGATTGGGCACCCAGATTAAGTAGTCAAAGGATAGAGTCACATGGATTTTTGAAGATCAGATGTATCTGGGAAGGATTAAGAGGATGGTACAGTGCTATCATATGAATGGAGAACAAATCAAGATAAGAGTATTTTATGCAAGGTTGTTTCCTTGATCCTAGGAGGTTTTTGTAAAACTGTTATTATTTTGTATATCAACAATCAAAGGCTGAAATTCATTTTGAGTTTTTGTAGGGATTAATTTTGAGTTGTTCCTAATAGTCAGGATCAACCTTAAGTACATGTAATTAATTCAAAACACTATATATCAAATGATGCAGAAGAAGAAAGGGTTTAATCCATGTTTTGGCTTGATATTGTATTGTTAAAGAATGTTTTGATCTATATTGCCTGTAAAAATATTTCAGTTGTTAATGAAATTGGTGGTTAGTATGTTATCTTTCTTTGTTTATCATCTTCACATTTTTCTTTGAGCACTTCTTGTGCTAATAAGGTTGATTTAACATATTTTAGTATTCTTTTCCACATGAATGTTTTTTCCTTAGATATTATTTAGAATGAATTCTAGATAAAGGTTGCTCCTCTGCTGCATAAGCACATTAAAGACAATATTTGTTATTTGTGTATTTATAAGTCTTTGTTTTCCCCTTTCTCTCAGTCACATCTCTTAAAACTTAAAACTCTATCCATCAATTTTGTTTACCTGACTTGCTACACTTAGGCAATTGGCCTTAACATATTTGATCATTATTCCTTTTTCAAATCAAGCAAAGATTTATCCATCTTAAAACCCCTATTGAACATTTTGAAACAAGGTGTGCTAGGCTTGTTCCTAAAGTAGTCTAGGAACAACTTCTAAGCACTAACACCTTCCATGCTTTTGAACTATGTGCTAACATTGTTATAATATAATTACTATTACTCTACAAAATGTGCAGTCAACAAGATTTGTTAGACTAATAATTAGGAAAACTATAAAAACTAGGCACACTTTTGTTCCATCAGAGTATCAAAATTCATTTCATCTGATTCCTTGTGAATTTAACAGTCCAATTTAATTTTATGGGTGAATATATGGACTCTTTTTTCCAAGGAATTTCCAATGACTACTTCCTTACTCAATTTTGAGTCTTGAGCATAAAATTATGGTCATTTGAATATTACCCATTAATTCCTTCTATTCACACCTCAACCAACTACAAATCTGAATTGTATTTATGCATCTTTGTACCCTCTCTTTTGTATTTTTGGCAGGATCCAAATTGGGTTCCTTCATCATCATATTTTGGACAATTTTTCCAATTTTCACCTCTATCTGGGCTCTGGGCTTCTAAATACAGCTTGTTGAAGTTTCGTCCCAACTAATATTTTGATCCCTAAAGCTACATGTACCTTCTATTCCCTCTTAAACATTTTTTATTATGCCAAGAATTTTAATTTGGCTCCATAGATATAATATATGGCTCAATATGTTTCAAAATACTACTCCTATGCCCCAATATGGTTCTGATGCAGGAAGTTATGGCCCTCAGAAGTTATCCGGGTCTTAAAATTTACCCCTCACTATTTGACCTGTAACTTCCTCATAAAAGCTCCATTTGATGAATGGTTTACACCACTATAAATCTATCTCCTAGATATTTCATTTGAGCTATAGAGACAAAGTGTAAAAAACCTTAATACACTCTATTCTTATGGTTTTTGAGTAGCTAAAAACACTGTTTAGGGCCTCAAAAATGCCCTCCAAAAAGATAACCTGGAAAACATTGAAATTTTTATTACTTTCTGCTAATTTTAGCCATCTTATGCTGACGAGGATGTTGATTTAGAACTTGAGTCTACCTAGAACCTATAGAATTATTCCATGTCATATCTCTTGGACACTTGTCCCTTCTTGTCAACTTCCATTACCTCCCTTACCTCGTCCTTTATTCCTAGGCATACTCACTTTATTTTTCGCCCCCCCCACAGTCCGTAGTTGTCCACGTGGCACCCTTTTATTGGATCATGGGAATGGGAGGGACCCATACCACAATAATATACCTTGGTTCTTCTTTTTTCATGCTGTTATGATCCAACGATCATCACTTGATGGGCACCGATGGGGATCAACGATCCATGTCACATTTCATCCCCCCCTACCCCATCGTACTTTAACACAATGGGGAGGGGCCGAAAGACCTAACCATGGTTAAGGATGGGGTGACATATCACAAATCCATGCCCCCCCCCCCCCTACCTTGGGTTAGTATAATCCCATTCGACCCCCTCGAAATCAATGTAGGGTTGACGCGTGTCCTATGCTTGGGGTTCCGTCGGGTAGGATAACATCACCTCTGTGGTGCCAGTTCTCTTGAAACCTCACAATTTGCAATGCCACCGTGGTGTTGCTACCATAGTATTACACTTCATATATCTTCCAATTCAGTTGACACATGCCCCCCATGTCATGCTGATGTCAACGTACGAAAAATACCAATTTTTTTCCAATTTCGCCAATTTCAAAATTTTCCAAAATACCCAAAAATGCTCAATTCCGCTTAATTTTGAAATTTATTTTGGGCCACCATTAGATATATATGAATAAGATAAATACAACCATTTTTTTCTCTTTTTCACATGGATTCGACCCATGCACCTGTAACTTGAACCTGGTGCATCGAATTCCTCATGAATTCCTTTATGGAAATTGGGGTTTTTTCCCAATTTCACTTAATTTCACCATGGCGCTCTGTAAACATGAAATTCAACCAATTTTTAGCCCCAAATTTGACCAATTTGAGATTTAAATCAAGAATTTTAATTCCTGTTCTTTATTCTTGCAGTTTCCCATGAAAGTTTCCAAGAATTCTTCCACATCCCACTGTAATAATTTTTTCAAACAAATTGCAGACATCCTCATTCCAACATTTTGTCAAACAATTTGCATGCTTACTCTACAAATTTTAGTTCTACACTCTGCTAATTGGGTCCATGCAGGCTCATTGTTTAAAACTTGGATCTGATACCACATTGTATCATCCTCATACCCCTGTTGGGAAATGCCACATGAAAATTCTGACTCTGATACAAGTTTAATTAACTAAAACACTATGCAAGTACACAGGTTAATGTAGAATAACAATAGATATATAGATACATAATGTACAGGAAAAACCCATGATAATAAATGCATAAATATTAACATAACACATAAATTAACACACAATAGACACTTATATTTAGTAAAAATAACACCAACTTCATGCATACCTTCCACGTTCCTCCTATCCTTAGACCCCACCTCTCATAAACTCTCAGTAATGGGTCACCCATGAGATGGGGATAAAACTCCACCTAGGTCAAGGATTTCTAATGAGGCTAAGGTCTGTCTAACAAAATTTAAACTTAGAAACATGTGCCAAATCAAACTAATTTTCTACACTCCCTCATTCCCCACATGTCTATCCCACCCCAGGAAGTGTGCCCCTTCTCTTCTTAACAGTCCTTCGACTTCCCCACTTCCCTTCTAGGGCTTCAAAAACATGCCATACAGGAAGTCTCAGAGCCCTGTAGCTGCATTTTGGCACCTTGGGAAATAAATTCCTAAAAATTCTCTCACATGGAGAGAATGTTCACGGGCCTGACAAACCTCTTCTTCAATGTCCCATGGGCCTGACAAGCTGTCTCTTCAATCTAGATCCAAAGATCCCTGGGTACATGTACATGTATGGTAATAGAAGCAAGAAGGTATGATTGAAAGTAGTATGGAGGTGGTGAGGTGAGAATCATAATGGAAATATGGTCAAATGAACTAAATCCCCCTAATATATTTTCATGTTCCCAACTTTACACTTGTCATGTTGGGAACTATCTTGGGTCCACATGGAAATATGTTTCTCAACATAGGGACTTAAGATATATTAAACTATCCATACTTTATAAACTTTAGGAATATTAATAAAATATTCCTTTGGGATTAATCCCCTTAGCTTAGACCCTTTCCCTAGACTCTTAAGCCCCCCTTTCCCATTTTGGTAGAATTTGTCCCCCCATACTCTTTTACATGGTTGGTCTGCAATAGTGACGTGTTTTCATTAGAAACTGAGTTGGATTACATTTTACAAAAATAGGCTTGTTGGCCTTCCAACTTCTAGCTCACCAATCCAAATACTATACAAGCACTCTAGCCTCAAATACATACATACAAAGGCACTCTGACCCCAAAGTATTTCGACTCACCAGCCTATATGCACAATTAAATTTATATTTAAAATGGGGTTTGTAGCCTAGGGGTATTACACTATCCCTCTCCCTCTCTACACCACTTTCCCTGCTCCTGCTCCTCCTCCTCTCTCTCTGTCTCTCTGTCTCTCTCTCTCTTCTCCTCCAACCATCTGTCTCTACCTCCATACCTCTCTCTCACTACCCCCCTCTCTTTTCCTTTCTCTCCACCTTCCTCCCTCTCCCTCACTCCCAACCCATCTCTCCCTCTCTCCCCTCCATCTCTTTCTCTCTCTCTCATCACCATCCATCCCTCTCTCCCTCTCCCTCTATCCCACTCCCTCTCCCTCTCCTCCACTCCCCCCGCTCTCTTTACCGTCAGCTTGCTCAATATTCTAGAGGACAACCCTCATCGGTTATACAACAAAGAATTGATACCCTCCTCATTAGCTGGAAGAAGAAAGGGAGAAAGAAAAATCAAAGTTCATTTCTCATTAGTAGATAGTTAAAAGGTGGTTTGACAAACATAATGCCAAAGAGATGAATTTTGAAGTAGGAGACTTAGTCTTGAAATGGGACAGAGCGAATGAGCCGAAGGGAAAGAATATGAAGTGTCAAAATTTATGGATCAAACCTTTTTAGGTAGCCGATAAAATTGGGGTAGGCACGTACCGATTTCAAAATCTGAGGGGGGAATCTGACGCCCTCACATTGAATGGACAAGCCCTAAAACAATATTTCTGTTAAAAAAACATGTGTGTGTTTTTATGATATTTTGTTTTTAGGTAGGTTTATTATGGGGTTCTTCATTTTTGTTTTATTGTTATAGTACTTTTTGCGGTTTTGAAGTTTGTGTTCAACAAGGCATTGGTTGACCTTATTTCATGCGGTATAACAAACTCTGTTCCTGACTCATGCTTACATACAACGCAAGAAGCGTTGGGAGAATTGTGGTTGTTTTGAAGGAGTTCTCTGTCTAACCTGTGCAGATAAAAAACCTTGGAAAAGCGATGAAGTGTCCGCCTGGTGGTTTGGTAAAACCTAAAGGGAAAGATCGTAAGCTAGAAAGGACCTCATGTACCTCAAGACAGAGCGAGAAAAAATTCACCTTAACCATCTCATTTTGAAAATAACATACGTCCTCCTCTCCCACTCACTCAGGGAATTCTTTGAAATAAAATCAATTATATCAAATGAGTGAAAATTAGGAGAGGGTATGCAGTTAACTTTTCTTGGGCTATGGACGCTCGCTGGAAGTGGAGCAAGATCTATGATGTCGGGGTGACTTCGCCGGGGCTATGGACGCTCGTTGGCAGTGTAGCAACATTGTAGCAATTGAATGGTGATAATTAAAAGGACTGGTGCTAGTGAATTATTTAATCGAATTTTTAAAAATAGGGCATGGGTCATGGTTAAAGAAAACTAAGGTGGAATAATGGTTGAAACCCCACAGGCAGGCCCAGATTCACCAACTAGGTAATTTCAAACGCAAGGATAGAAGAGGATCTGATTAAAAAATAGTTAAGTTTTGAACCATATTTTTCATCAGCTATGCTCGAGGAAGAAACCAAGATTTTTCTTTCTCCCAATAAGTCTCCATTTGTTGAGCACTCAACAAACCCTAAAATCCTTATCAAATTTTGTCACTTTTTGGGTACCACTTGTTTTCTACACTGTCTGAATCAACTTCATTTTGGGAAATGTTTTATTTTTGATTTTTTTCATGACTCTTATCACCTATTTAGGTTGGTTTGAACTTATGAAACCTCATGTCTAAAATACCTTAACACCTGAATTAAGAATCGATAGCTAAACCCTACACCTAACTCACTCAAGTTTGACGTCAGAAATAATTCAAGTAAAGGAACCACAAAAAAAACAATAGTTGTCGATTGCCAATCCTCATCGACATTGGCAGAAGGTGGTTTTATTTTATGTAGGTTATTCACATAAAGGTACAAGAGATAGCCGATCCCCTTAAGCATCGATAAAATACGAGGAAGTCAGACATTAACAATGGACGTAAAACAATTGCCGATATCCGATGCCCGATGCGCTTTATTGGGATCGGAAAAAATCCATAAGGATTACAACAAATATTTCAATCATGATAAAGTTATCACTGATCACCAATCCTCGATGCATTTTCGGCATCAAGACTTTTTCAACGGAGTCGATGCGAGAGCACTTGGGTAGGTTTATCGTTGATCATTGATCCTTGAAACTTTTCAGGATCGACAAGTTAGGATTTGGTTTTAGAACGAATATCTTAAATAAATTCCTGACTCTGATTAACACAAGCGAATTAATTCACTGGTCTCAGACACCACGTGTCTTTACCAGGTAAGAGGGTTTTACGATCTAGTTCTATCCTGAGTCATTTTGGGTTAACTAGGTCCTAGTCACACCTCCGAGTCATATTTTCCACATCAACACTATATGGTAAGATCGATCGGCATTGGAGATTTTGCAGGAGGATATCAACAAAAATGGTCACAACACAATCCTGACCCCCGATCCACCAAATGAAAGAGTGGAACAATGGGACATTTGTGACATTATATATGATCGGATTTTGGACATTTAAGGAGCTAGTTAATGCCCGATCCCACATTATTTTCTACCATGTGCGCTGATTAGACAAAGCATTTTGAAATCTTCGATAGAACACATTACCACCCGTGCCTCCATCATTAACCCACAATGAATTTAATTTGAAACTCCTCTTAAGATCTGGTGTCAGATTTGTCGAAATTTCATTCATAACCTGAATTGAATGGTTGATGCAACGCAATAAGATCATCCTTGTTTAAATCTCTAGAATCGTTGTGAAAAAATTCATTCTGCACATAAGTGAATTCTAGAGCATCTGAAGGATAAGAGTGAGAAACTCGAGACTGTATTGACCCTTTTGATTATAAAAACTAGGTTTGACAAGATTTAGAGGTATGTATCCAAGTTTGTCAATTCATTGGCTATAATTTATATATGTTCATCCGGTTTCTTACACAGTATCTAAACTCTTCTCTAGTTGAAGGAAGAATGCAGCCGAGAAAGACAACCTCCAGACGCTCACTGAGAGCACCAAAGCTAAGAGAAGCAAAGATAGGTGAACGTTCTTCTCCGGGGACCATAAGGCAGTTGGAGTACACTCCTAAGGCAGAGCCTATCATCAAAACCTCAACAAAGAAATATTTTGCCCAGCCTCCAGCCTTCGGTAATACTGAAGAAAGCATTGGGTCCAAAATAATTCTCCCACAATGGGGGGATATCTTTAATAGGATCAACCAATAAGAATACCAAGAATATATCCCACACAGTGATCCAGACGTAAGGACGCTTGACGACTAGGTGTTCCCGAACATTCGACGGTCATATTAACACATGGTGGCAAGTAGAACCCTAATTTTCTCCTGCATAAAGGTTATGAAATGGATCATTGACCAAATGGATTGAAGAAATGATTGATCAATTATTAGAATGGCATATGCATCAAATTTTTCCTCTCAACAGAATTCCAGATGTACTATAAGCTCAACGACCTAGAGGAGCGGCTCAACGCAGAATTCATGGTAAATTTCTATGAGTTTCAGGACACCAACCGACTGATAGCCTCATGGTGGAAGGAGGAAAAGAAGTTCACTAACCAAAGACATGGCTGGTATGGAACAATTAATCTGAGGGAGCCATACATATATTTGATGGCTCTCATCTATCGGTTGTATGGAGAAAAGGATTGCTCCAAGTTTTTGAAAGCATGGATTTCTTTGGCATACACAGTTGCAATCGCTAGGAGAAACTTCAACTGGGGAGTGATAGTCTCCTAACAATTAAGCATACGTGTACAATAGCCTTAGATGTCGAAGGAAGGAGAGGCATCAAATTTTGACATGGACTCATACCTGTTCGATGTCATGTGCGCAAGGAACGTCTTCACCAACATGAATCTAAGATGGATTGTTGCAGAGCTCCTAGTCCACATCTACTTCAACGTGCTATGGGATAAAAGGTACAAGAAATATTACACACTCACATGTGATGAATTGATTTCCCACATTTATTTTATCATTGTTAAGAAGGATTTCCCAAGGCTATCAACATAAGCCAAGAAAATGATAACCAAGGCAGGCCATTGGTACTTGGACGAGCGCTCACCCTACATCAGGGTGGTTAGGGCCAACAGAGCACCACATCTCCTACCAGCTCATGTTTCATACCAACTCATCGTGGGATAAATATGTTATCAGATCATCCTGCAGGGCTATAATGCCACATTGGTCAAATACAAGAAACATGATTTCATATCCTACGGTTTCCATGTGAGGTTCTATTTGGTAAAGGATACTGCTCAAGCCAAACAAGAAGGGCTGAGCGACCTTGAATTTAGGTTCCTGACAGGTCGATTCTGCAAGAACGACCCAAAATTCCTGGTCCTCCAACATGCTTCTCAAGTATCATCCTTCTGGCCATATGCTCATGATAAATTTGATGAATAAGTCTTCACAGAGAATGTCCAGAACTGGGACGCAGTGGTACAGAGGATGGCCAACCCAAACATGACCAAGTTTAAGGCCATGAGCATGGATGAATAGGTGGAAACAATAGATCAGTTGGATCAATAGGCCCTTAGAGTCAGGGAAGAAATCATAGTGGTAGAGACAACATAGGTAAAGAGAAAAGGATTGTTCTTGACACCAAGGGCACAGATAAGGGGATTTCTCTTGATGGCAGAGGCACAAAGAGTCATTTATCAGTTAAAGAATGACCTAGATCTCATAGAGATGATGAGGGTTCCTGTCGATAACCCAATCAAAAGTTAGAGAGGACCAAGTGACCCAAAGTCGATACAGATTGAAGAAACCACTGGGTCAGATAACCTTGAAGCTTCAACACCCCAGGTTTGATCACCAGGGGAAGTTTTGACTCAGACCGATATAGTGAGGACATCAGGGAGAACAAGTACACCAAATCTGTTGTTTGATATAATAAATATCTACGATGATGACGAGAGTTCATAGGTGTCCCTGGTCACTCCGGTAAAAATCACAGAGGAAATAGAACCTGAGAAGGCATCCACCCCAGGTCCCGATGCTTCAATTCAGAGCCACCCATAGAATGAGCATGAGGTGGAAAATGATTTGGATACTAGGCCAATTGACATACTAGGAATCCCAATGGATGGTTCGATGGACAAGCTAGGATCGCTCGAACAAGAAGGAGAAATCACACAACAAGAAATCGACATTTTAACAACCGATTACCATGTAAGTACTGAACCTTCTCCTAATTTCTTATTTTTGACGAGTACTTTACCACCCGATGAGAAACAACTAGAGGCCAAGCCGTCGGGACATACATAAGAGGTTCAGGAACCTAGTCTTGAATAGATATACATTGTTGGGATCTTAGGAAGCACTCTTACTTAGAGAGAGAAACAAATCCCCAAACTTGTGGATGAGGTAACTGATATACAAGCCATCACTTACGACTTAAAGAGGAAAGCCATCATGAAGAGAAACACTAAGAAAAGGAGGATTACTTTGGACAGTTCAATCCTCATCACCATAGAGGAGAAATTGATCAGCACAGAGCATGCCAAGATGTTTGAGCTTATTGATGCAGTGATGGCAATCACAAATGCCACCCTGGATAGAGCAAGGAAAGATGAAGAGGAGTTGGCCTCCATGCTAAAGGAGTTGGAGCATCTGCGCCATTTGGAAAAATACTATTAGGACTCCACATAGGCCATGATATTCTTGAGAAGTGAATTCCAAGATGTCTACAACAAATTCACAAGTGAGCGACACCTTTTCACTGCAGGGATAACCAACTTCCAAGACGACACCATTATGGCACTAGTGATGTGAAAAGACATGGAAAGATGGTATGAGAAGGAACACCATGCAGTGGAAAGAATTGATTACATCAACATAGTTCAAAAGGGATGATACATCGAAGAGAATGACATTCGGGTGTTGTTGGCCCTTGGGTATGGAAGTAAGCGAAGATTAAGGAAGAAAATAAGGAATGCGAAATGTGCGGAAGACACAGTGACTAACACTGGGTTGAAGTGAGCAGAAGAGAAGAAAATATAGAGTGAAGAAAGATAAAGCAAGCCATTGGATGAGGAGACTGAGGATGAAATATCAACAAGGAAGACAGATCTTGGGCAACTTAGCAAGTGGAAAAAATCCAACGTTGGATTCTTTCAAGAACCGCGTGAGAAGGAAGGAAAGACATGCTGACGAATCCCTGAAAAGTGGTTCAAGTTGACCTAGGGTTTTAGACACCTAGGGTTTTCTAACTTAGGTCTCAGCCTAAGGCTGTCGGTGAGTGATTGCAATGTATAAATAAGAACCTAGATGAGAGAAGAGGGTTAGTTCTGAGTTTGTTTCTTGATTATGTTATGAGAAGGGATTGCTATTGAGAGAGAACTATTGTAAGGTGAGAACCTTCAGGTATTGTAAGATCTTCAACTGGGTGTGAAGATCAACCATGGAGCTGGGTGTGCAGGGAAGGGAGAGAAGAGAGAAGAGAGAATATATTCTAGCTAAGAGTGCATATAGAACTATATTCTTTCATCTTAATATATTATAAATCACAGGTCTGTGGACGTATCCCTAGAGAGAGGGTGAACCACGTATATCTTGTGTTATGTGTGATTAATGTTGTGTTCTCTGTCAATTGATATGATGTTATTGTGATATTGTGTTAGATCTGAAATATAACTTGCGCAATAGGTTTAAGGAAGATAAAAGAATACTAGTTTGTTGTGTGTTATTGCTTTGAATCCACTTTACATTCCTTCTGGTTGTAGACACCTGTGTCATGCAACCCCTATAGCTACTTCGGGTGAGACTACATTTGCTTCGTAGGTGTTGCCAAAAGGGACAGTAGTTAGGGCTTGTTGGTGTTCTCTTGAGTATTGAACCCTGGGTCTGCCCCTATGCCAACAAATGGTTCTGTTGTCGAGACAAAAATCTTCTTGAGGGAATGTCAAGGTGGTTTCCATCAAAGACAGAGATTCAAAAGTGGATAGAAGATCAAGAAAAGGACTTCACTGAAGCCCAGAATAATAACCCCAATATTAGTACAGAGGATTGGCTGGGAAGGTATATTTTTACTGATATACACGAGATTTCCTTTGGAGGAATTCATAAGGAGCTATACGAGTGGTTAGCCAGATTAGTAGATACCTAGTTCGAGATCAGATCTAAGACACATGTGGTTTGGACATCAACGCTGAATAAGAAGGTTAAGAGGGTTGATAATGCCGTGTCAAGAGCAATGGATCACTGGTTTTATAGTACCATTGGAGGGTATATCACCGAGTTTTCTATTGTCAGAGTAGAGTCATATAGCCAAGTAGAAAGATATTTCCTTAAGGGACCTAGAGGAAATTTTTTACATTTTCTAAAGTTGAATATCAAGATGCTATTGCATGAGAAAAACATATTGAAGATACAGTAGTGGGTCAGATTGAAGAGATAATGTTCAATAATTCAGACAACGACAACGACACAAAGATCAGACATACGCGTAGTGGAAGGATATTCAGAGAAGTTCCTTTGGTGAACTTGTTTGAGTGAGATCAAGAACCTATTCTGCAGGAAGAAGGATTCTATAGCGGGGAAGCGAAAGAGATACTAAGTGAAGAAAAGTTAGGATTTGTTGGACCAAGGGAAGAAAAGACTGAATAACCTCGCTGAGAAAAGCCAGACACTTCAGGAACTGTGCAGATCGTTGAAATAAGTACTACTACTCCTCCTGTTGTTTCAGTAGCATTAATTAACTAGAGTAACCTAAGTTATCAGAGCCCTGGTACAAGTAGCTCAATACCTACTCAGTTAGGAAACCTAGGAATATCTATGGCCGACGAGATGAGGTTACTCAGCTTTAAGGGACATGGATCTAAAGATCTTGAGAAACACTGGTTTCTATGTGAAGTTGTATAGAGTATTAATAATATCATCGACGAAGCTTTTAAATGAGCTCAGTTCAACACTACCTTGAGAGACTGGGCACTGAGATGGTACATGAAGTTTTTCTAAGGAGTTGCCTAGCCCAAACCGCTGAACTAGATCAAGACTGCGCTGATTGCAGAATTCAAGAAACCCAAGTCGGAGTTACAATGCATTACATAACTAAAAGAAATCAAGCAAAGAACAAATGAACCTGTGTGGGATTTTGATTAGAGGTTTAAAACCCTAACAAGCCATTTGATTTTTCAGATCCCAGATGAGCAGAATAAGAAGTGGTTCATTGCCGCCCTCCTACCACACATCAAAGTACCTTTGATGCAACATAAGATTGCTTCGTAGGCTGAGGCATTGGAGATCACCATGAAACTAAAATCAACCCCTATGGGAGAATCCATCTCAGGTATGAGTCAAATCTTGAGTCAACTAACTAGCTTATCACTGCAGGTCGAAAATATGAAGAAAGACAATGGAAAATACAAAAAATAAGATATCTAGTGTATTAGATGCAAATCAGAAGACCATGACAAAGAACATTGTCCCCTATTTCATGATTATTTGGCATCTGGAGCCCTGAGTCCTTTAAAGCAAGTTACCTTGCCTTGGTGTGAGGTATGTAGAAATTGACACCACCTTGGTGAATGTTACTATTTGAAAAAATATGTCCAGGCACCCACAAATATGTATTGCACATTCTGTAATTCGGTAGGACACAATGATAGGGATTGTAGAGATTATGATCTCATGCATGAAAGGTCAAGGGGCATATACAAAATTCAAGGCGAAGTACAACAAGAAGGAAGCACTGTGCAGTATAATTCCCGAGGAAGAGGAAACTTCAATCCTCGTGGTGGATTTAGAGGAGGAGGAGGAGGAGGAGGTATGGGTCGAGGTCGAGGATAGATCATCTGTTATAACTAAGCATATACATGACACTTGGCAAGGGAATTTCAGAAACCTTGTACCACTTGCAACTACTGCAACTCATTCGAACATGTCATAGAATATTGTCCTGCGTTGTTAGCCAAACTTCAGAAGAAACGAGGAGAAAACTAGAAAATACAACTAATCAAAGAAGAAACTCAAGGAGCATATCCTAGAGTCGCTATTATCACTAGAGGAGGTGTTGTTATAGGAGAAGACATAGTGACCCAGGGAAATACTACAGAATAATAAGGAGTCAGGAAAGCTACAGAGAAGACCCAAAATTTTTATGCAAAGAAAGAAAAATACTTGTTTGAGGAGGCAAGAAAGGAATTCAGAAGAGATCAGACTTCTTCATCAAAGGTTAAACCATAAGTGAGATAATATGGAATTCCTTTGGAATTTGATCAGTCTTCTCTGCCAAAAGAAGGAAAAGAGGTAAGAAAGCTCATGGAATTCTTATATACTTGTATTAAATTGATTAAGGATGAAAGTGTTGTACAAGAGATACAAAACTTGATTAGATAGTACGAGTTAGGGAAGGTAGACCCCTTACTGAGTAGATAAGTACATGAAATATCTAAAAAGAGGAGGACAAATAAAGAATTACACTTGAATGCTTAAATTGGAGAGTATGATATAGACTACGTCGTCCTTGACTTAGGGTCAGAAGTCAATGTCATGACGAAGAATACCTGGGCATTGATGGGAAAACCTAAGTTGTTCTATTCCCCTATCAGGTTTAGGATGGCCAATCAACAAGATGTGAGCCCCTTTGGAAGATTGGAACATGTCCCTATAGACATTGATGGGGTCAGAACATTTGTGGACTTCGAGGTCATTGAGATAGTTGAAGATAGCTGCCCATACCCCATGTTGTTAGGAATTGATTGGGATTTCAACAATTCCACTGTGGTTGATTTAAAGAAAAGAAGAATGAAGTTTAAAGGTGATGTCATTAGGGTCATTGCACCTTTGGATCCTGATGAAGGTCCCAGATACACAGAGCCCATCAGAGAAGAATACCACACATATCAATTAGAAAAAATACACAAATTGACAGCCAGACAACAAGATTACATTAATCCTACAACATATGGGAATTTAGTTGGCGAAGTTAGAGCGCATGCTCATCAGATTCAGAAGAAGCAATGGAGAATTAGCAGAACCAAATGTATGAAGTATCTACTAGAATGTGTGCTATATTGACTAGAGAAGTTCGCTGGATCGACACAATAGTAAGCAAATTTCCCACCTTTGATGGTTTAAATCATTTAGAATTTTTCTTGATGGAGTTTGAAGAAATTGTACCAATACAAAAAATATTGTTGGCACTGGACGAGGCCTTGAAATCCACTGCAGAAAGGTGGTGGGGGACACACAAACACAACATTACATATTGGGTACAACGTCACACTTTGATGAAAGCGCGGTTCTCAGAGCAAGTAGAAGGCTGGGAAGTTAGATACATAGGTCAGAGTTGTCCAAAGGACCATGTGCAAAGTTGTGAGGAAGCCTGGAGCAACATTCATCAAGAGAAGTGGGTGCATAAATTCTTCAACAAACTGGACACAACCCCTATCAATTGGTACCTTCAAGAAGAACTGCGCGTCGTCACTATAGATTGGGAAAGTATGACCCAAAAATTTGTAACTACCTTCTTATTTGAAAGCCAATATCCTACAGTGGATCAAGTATTATAGATTGTAATACAAAAAGTGTTCGAGGAGGCACCTAGCCTCCCTTTGGAGCAAGAAGAGGATGAATGGAATGCACCTCTTCAGAAACTGCAAGGCTATTATAATATCAATACTGATGAAGACGATGATCCTAGGAAGGTGAACATCATCGAAACAGAAGGCCAAAGAGACATAGAAGGACCATGAGTTGAGCTACCTTTCATTGGACAACTAATTAAAATCCAGAAATTCAACATTGGAACATAACAAACACCAAAGCTTGCTAATGTTGGAGATTATTGGGATGCTGCCACTATCGATAAGATCACAGAGTTACTGCATGAGTATCAGGACTTGTTTCCAACCAAGTTCACTGATATGAAGTGCATTAAAGGGCCCATGGGAGAAATGAAAATTCCCTTAAAACCAGTTGCAAGGCTAGTCAAACAAAGACCTTACATATTGAACCCCAAATATAAGGAAAACGTGAAGACTGAACTAGATAGAATGTTAGAAGCAGGAATCATAGAACCTGTTGAAGATTTAGAATGGATAAGCCCTATGGTGGTGCAGGATAAGAAGACTGGAGAAATAAGGATTTGTGTAGATCTCAGGAAGCTAAATGATTCTTGTTTGCATGACCCATTCCCTACACCATTCATTAACGAAGTGACAGATAATGTAGGAGGACAAGAGGTCTACTCCTTCACTGATGGATTTTCGGGGTACCATCAGATCAGGATTTCCAAATAAGATCACCATAATACCACATTTACAATAGAATGGGGATCCTACCAGTATACAATGATTCTATTTGGATTGAATAATGCACCAACCATATTTTCTAGGGTGGTGGTCAAAGCATTCAAGGAGTTTTTACATAAATTCTTGGAATCTTAATTTGATGATTGGACTGTTTTTAGTTTGTTGCAGAATCAGATTGAATGTCTCAGGCTAATGTTGGACAAGTGCAGGCAATGTTAGATTTCCTTAAACTTTAATAAGTGCATCTTATTTTCACCCTTCGGAGTGTTGTTAGGTCATATTGTATGCAAGCAGGGATTGCTGGTGGATCCATCTAAGATTGCCATTATAGTCGATATGCCCCCTCCTACTTCAGTCAAACAGATGTGCATAGTGTTGAGACATAATGGATACTATAGGAAGTTCATTAAAGGCTATGCACATATTACAACACCCATGGAAAATATTTTGAGAAAAGACTGTTAGTTTCAATGGACAGAACAATGCCAGCAGAGCTTCAACACACTGAAACAAAAAATGGTTATTGTGCCTATTCTAGTTTTCCCAAATTGGAGCAAGGAATTTCATGTGCATGTCAATGAATCTTCTATCACATTAGGGGAAGTGTTAGCACAACCAGGAACATGAGACATCGACCACCCATTAGCCTTTGCTAGCAGGAAGCTATCCACAATTGAGATTAATTACACCACCACTGAAAGGGAAGGTTTAGCTATGGTGTATGCATTGAAGATGTTTCGTCACTAGTTGTTGGGAGGAAATTTTAAAATGTTCATCGATCACTATGTGCTAAAATACCTAGTCAACAAGTGAGTGTTGGGGGGGATGATATGCATATGGATTCTGCTATTTTAGGAATATGACTTTGAGATCATGGTAAAACCATGAAGGATGAACAAAGGTCTTGACCACTTATCGAGGTTGGAACATGGAGAATAACCTACTAGTATGGAGGATACACTGCCGGATGCACAACTACTAGCCACCAGGAAGGCTAATGATCACTTCATGGAGATAGTACAATTCTTGTCAATAGGAATGGCACCTAGTGACTATATGTTTATTCAGAAGAAATAGTTGGTAGTGCGTGTTGCAAATTTTTCACTTATAGATGTAGAACTATAAAAGATGGGACCTGATGGGATATTGAGGAGGTGTGTTATGAAAGAAGAGTGACCATTGATCCTCACCGAAGCCCATGAAGGCACCACAGGAAGACACTTCACAGGGAAATAAACAACTCATAAGGTTCTTAGAGCTGACCTCTGGTGGCCTACTTTACACATATATGCTAAGAATTATTACATAGCCTACGATGTATGCCAAAGAGTTGGAAAACTGTCCAGAAGAGATGAAATGTCGTTAGAACCCAAACAAACCTTACAAGACTTTGAGAAATGGGCCATTGACTTCATGGGACCTATAAACCCACCAGGAGCTAGATACATAATCACTGTGACAGAGTACTTGACTAGATGGGGTGAATCAAGAGCAGTCAAGGACTGTAGTGAAACTACAGCTGCACACTTCATATTTGATGATATCATAACTAGGTTTGGATGCCTAAAGACCCTGATGAGTGATAAATGCACACATTTTATTAACAATACCATTGAAGCCTTGACCCAGGAATTTGAAGTTCACCATCAGAAGAGCATGCCATATCATCCACAAGAAAATGGGACAGTTGAATCATTCAATAAGATCTTGGAGACAACATTGATGAAGATATGCAATGTGAACAAGGATGACTGGGATTTGAGAGTACCAACAATGTTATGGGCCTATAGAACCACTTGCAAGAAGCTGACCATGCATAATCCATTTAAGTTGGTGTATGGCCTAGAAGTAGTTGTACCCATGGAATATTTGGTTCCTAGTCTGATAATTGCAACCTTTACAGATATGGATGACACTGACACTATTCAAGAGAGGCTCACATAGTTGGTTGAACTCGAAGAAGACATATTTACTGCAGGATTCCATCAACAATTTTAGAAAGAAAGATAAAAGGCCTACCATGATAGGCATATCAAGAAGAAAGCATTCAAGAAAAAAGATTTGGTATTGATCTATGACAACAAATTCATGAAGCACCCAGGGAAGTTTAGAATGCATTGGCTTGGGTTGTATCAGGTTGTCTATATTACAGAAGGAGGAGCTATGCAATTGAAGACTTTGAATGGAGAATGGAAGGAAGGGTTGGTGAACGAGAGCTGATTGAAATTGTATTATGACAACCAACTGCCTCACAACTCCCAGTAAAGGCGTGAGGAAAAGGGTCTAGGTACTAGGTGCAGTTGAAACTGGGTACTAGCGACATAAAAGATAGTTTGCACAAGGAAGGAAGGGAGGAATATAGTTGAAATCATAGGCCGCCCTTTGTAGTTTGAACTCGAAGAAAAATAGAGGGATCGAATCTGAAGTGCCTCAGAATGAGTCACAAGTGAGTGTTGGGGGCCTTTTGGCCCTTGGGTATGGAAGTAAGCGAAGATTAAGGAAAAAAAAAAGGAATGTGAACTACGTGGAAGACACAGTGACTGATACTGGGTTGAAGTGAGTAGAAGAGAAGAAAATATGGAGTGAAGAAAGAGAAAGAAAGTCGTTGGACGAAGAGACCAAGGATGAAAAATCAACAAGGATGATAGATCTTGGAAATTGCAGCAAGCAGAAAAAAGCCATCGTTGGATGCTTTCGAGCACCGTGCGAGAAGGAAGGAAAGACAGGCTATCAAATCCCTGAAAAGCAGGTCAAGTTGACCTAGGGTTTTAGACACCTAGGGTTTTGGCACTTAGGTCTCAGCCTAAGGTTGTCGGTGAGTGATTGTAATGTATAAATAAGAGCCTAGATGAGAGAAGAGGGTTAGTTCTGAGTTTGTTGCTCGATTATGTTATGAGAATAGATTGCTATTGAGAGAGAACTATTGTAAGGTGAGAACCTTCAGGTATTATAAAATCTTCAGCTGGGTGCAAAGATCAACCCTGTAGCTGGGTGCGTAGGGAAGGGAGAGAAGAGATAAGAGAGAAGATCCGATAGCTAAGAGCGTAGATAGAACTGTATGCTTTTATCTTAATCATTATAAATCACAGTTCTGTGGACGTAGCCCTAGAGAGAGGGTGAACCACGTATATCTTGTGTTATGTGTGATTGATGTGTGTTCTCTATCAATTGATATGTTGTTATTGTGATATTGTGTTAGATCTGAAATATAACTTGCGCAGTAGGTTTAAGGAAGATAAAAGAATACTAGGTTGTTGTGTGTTGTTTCTTTGAATCCACTTCACATTCCTTCTGGTTGTAGACACCTGTGTCCTACAACCCCCTATAGCTACTTCGGGTGAGACAACATCTGCTTCACAGGTGTTGCCGAAAGGGACAATAGTTAGTGCTTGTTGGCGCGCTCTTGAGTATTGAACCTTGGGTCTGCCCCTATGCCAACAAGTGCTAAGGGACATCGACATTGATCATATAAGGAAGTCTACCAAATATTAGGTGATGGCCCAAGAATCTCAGTGGGAGATTCAAGAGAAATGGGTCGATTTTGAAAGAAGCCGGGCCAAGATCAATCAGTGATGAGAGACATCGATCTCCCAAAATTCATCTCACCCGAGAACTTTCTCGATTTGCATGACAAAGTCAAACAACACGTATAACAAGACTCATCATGAACTGTAGAGAGAGAAAAGGTGGAAAACATGGCGTTAGGTCAAGTACAACAGTTCATGGAGCACCCGATCAAGGCTCAGGAAGTATTACAACAATTAAGTGATAAAGTATTCAAGTATCGGGCATGGGAAGTGGAGATAAAGGATATCCTTTCGACCTCGATGGATCAATACAGATTCCCATATGCCAACACATGTGAGGAATCTTTGTCAAATGGTCAGAGTATGAAAAGAGTCATCCACTTAAGTGAAACCATTTGATGAATCTTATAAGATATAGAGATGAAAGTGCCATGTGGCGATGTTTTTTTTTACTTATCTTGCACTTTTGTTATTTATTTTTAGATAATAATTTTTTATAAATAAGAGGGTCGACCTTTTAGAAACAGTTAAAGGTTTTTGCAAAGGCCCTCGTTTTTGGAATTGTAAATAACTATTTTGGAACTACCTTAATTGAGAAGTCTTGTTTAGGATTAGAGACAAATTTTCGCTTTAGATCAAAGGCATGTGTGATTGGATCATAAGGAGGAATTACTTCTGACTGTATCTCATGAATGGATGTTGTAATGAGTAAGAGTTTTCTGAATCTATTGATAAGTTAGCTAATTCAATATTTTTATAGTTCTTATCTCTAATGATGGAAATAAAATTGTTGTGTTAATGTGTGATTAGTGATTAGAGCTACGGAAACTAATTTTCTTTCCATCATTTTATTGCATGCAGGTTTTCTTTAGATAATTGTATCTCAATCAATAATTGAAATACCAACAAGTTGATGTATTAGTAATAGGCTTATCGTAGGTGTGGAAATATTTGTCTTGATGCTTGAGAACAAGGGTTATCCTGAGCTCAACCTTCTTTAGTAGTTAAGTTTTCCCCCTTTTCTTTTACCCAACTAGTTTATACCGGTACTATATTTTATTGGACCCACCTATAAGAGAAAATACAAAAAATAGAATGTTTGAAATGAAGGAGGATTTTTTACGAGAAGATATCCTGTAAATCATTACGTACAACCCATCAACTAATTGGCTGGATCATGAGATTTGGAGAGCCATTCCAGTATCAAGCACTATAGCGTCTAATTGGGCCTCGGTGGCAGGTTTGGTTCCTACTGTTGAGTTAGAGGGATTTAGGACCCCTCAATAGAATTGGTGCTAGAAGTAGGGGTCTGAAGAATGAATGGCTGATAATGTTTCACAAAACCTATAGATTCAAAACAACCCACATGCATGGCTAGTCATTCTAAAGACAACCCAAATACACTGAGTACTCTTAAAATGAGTAACTCAACCTAGAAAGAGGAAGAAAATTTGTTCCATAAAATACCTTAATCTCTTCCCCACGAGGAGTTGAACCAGTTCAAAAGAATCACAAGAGCTTACGCCCAACAAATTGGAGCACTACCCTTAGCTCCATTACTCCCTCGTAGAAAACAAGTAAGAAGACCAGTGGTCGACACCCTTGACTAGGTTTTTGTCCACACAGTAGAAGACCTGATATATTTTACCCTCATCGAGATCAAAAATCCACTCAACTTGATCCCCAAAACACCAGGTGGTAATTTCTCTAAGCTCGACAATTTTTCTGACGAGGAAGGGTTTAACTTAGAATTCATATTTTCAGAGTCGGAAGACATGGAAGATAACAATGATCATAATGAATAAAGGGGAAACCCACCTCAGAATAATCAACCTTGGTTTTCCAGATATGCTCTGGCCATCCCCGAACGAGTAGATAATCTTCCCTGACATCCAAAAAAGTTACTCCCTAAATTTGACCCTGAAACCTCAGGATTGCCTGAAGACCATATCAAAAAATTCATACTAGTTATTAGACTGATGAATGTCCAACATGAATACGTAGTATGTAGGATTTTCCCCTATACTTTTGAGAATTTGGCCTCCACATGGTATTTTAAATTTTCTGTAGTGTCCATAACTAGTTGGAGGAAGTTTCAAAAGGATTTTTTAGATAAATTTGCAGAAGAAACCACTACAGGAGCTTTGATGGCTGATTTGTTCGCCGCCACCATGAGTTCAAAGTAAAAGGTTAAAGACTTCAATCAATGAATCACCACTATCCTAAACAAATTTCAACATGAATCTAAACCCACTTGGGAGTTTCAAATTGAAGTATACACTAATGCTCTCCCTGCTTCCATTTCCATGTTTGTAAAGAGGGTTGGCAAAACAACCTTAGCTGAGAATTTTGAGGAAGCCAAAAAAATAGAATTCCAAATGAGGGGATGTAAAGAAGGCAAGGTCTCATTAGTTAAGAAGGAAGTTCAACCTTCACCCAGGAGAGGACTCTTGTTGACCAGACCCCCAGGGAAAAAAATAGAACAAGATCCCGAAAAGGGAAGTGGAGACATAGAATACCTACAACGAATGATAAAGAAGTTGTCAAACGAAATCATAGACATGAAAAAAAGTGCAGGGGAAGGAAACCAAGGCTAGAGGCTCTATAAACCCTTTTTTAAAAGAAATCCACCATTCAAAGAAATTGAACCTCCCCCAGCCAACTTAAACATCGATATGGGAAATGTAACATTCAACTTTTTCTATACCTATCAGCAAGAAAAACATTTTGAAAGAGACTTTCCTTAATGGGTGCATTCCATGAATTTAATGGCCAACTGGTTTCTAGACGAAGTTTCCCTTACTGAGCAATCAAGCGACTCAACTATGAATATTGTTGATCAGGAAGAATTTGATCCACCGTAATAAAAACCATGTTGATATGGGACCCTGACCTACCAATGTCTTCTGATGATCTATTTGAGGTTCAAGAACCACCTGTAGAGGTCTTGGCTATGAAAACGTGAAGTAGGGGTCACACGGTCTCAAACAAACTTACCGTGGACCACACTTCAAGAGGAAAACAAACATGCAATCACCCAAAAGAATATTTTGTCTCCCAAATAAATCCTATAAACATCCATACCCGAGAATCTCCCAAGATAGACTACAATATAGTAGAAGATTTGAAAAAAATGAAGGCTAATATATCGGTCATGGAAATGTGTAGAATCCCCCAACAAAAGGAATTTCTATTACAAGATTTGAAGTCACTAGAAACTACTATAACAAGCACTGACCAAGGAGAAAATCCAACCCTCCATGATTTGAGAAGTAAGACAACTGTGAACGCTTGCTTTGAAGATAAAAAGGTAAAGCCTTTTGTCCCACCATTCCTCTTGACATTTGAAGCCTTCAACATAAACCTCCATAATTGTTTGGTTGACTTAGAGGCATCCTCTAATGTTATGCCATTATCTATATGAAATAAATTGAATGCAGTCCCTCTCAAAAGTGATAAACATGTGATACAACTACACAGAACCCAGGTGAAAGTTATGTGAGAACTCAAGGATGTCATGATCAGGATGGCGACACACCCGAAATTTGTTCAAGTGTTTGACATCATTGTAGTAGATATCCTATAAGCTTATGGATTGCTACTTAGTCGAGATTGGTCCAAGATGTTAAATGGATACTTTAGTATAGACTAGGATCACCTTTCATTTCCATTAAATGGACACACAAATATGATCAAGATCGATAGGGAAATATATCTAAAACATATTGTCACCGACTTAGAAACCCTCAATGAACCCTCTTTCAAACATTTCCCTGTGCTATGCAATTATTCCTGCGACTTTGATTTCAGGAATTTCTCCCCCCTCTCATATGATGTGCCTCTCACTTAGAACTCCAAAATTAATTTTCAAGAAAATTTGCCGACGACGACAGAAGAAACCCTCTTCTATCAGGAACCTTTGTTAAAAAACACAGAGCATATAAGAGGAAAGGAGGAAAGATGTAGGAAAAAATAAAATGATGGTTTTCGATTGCAAGTTTGGACCTTGTTGTAATGTCCCCAACCATCCATGTTGGGCAACTCTATGCCAGAGAACTCTTACTATTCTCTCTGCAGAACATACTATAACATACCCAACATCCAACTGAGCTATGCCGCATAATTTTTTTGAACTGCATGCAATTAAAATATATACACACAAAACTCTTGCTAAAACATATATATAAAACATAAACAACCAAATACATCTATAAATGCATGGATTCATATTGAAATAATAGTAAACATATACATACAACATATACAGGAAATACCCATAAAAATAAACACAGTTATAACCACACATATGATAACGCATAAAAATAAGCACGTAAATAACAATGCAACATGTAAATTTATCACACAATTGGCACTTATCTTGGTAAGAATGTCACCAACTACGTGTAGACCTTCCATGAACCTCCCAGCATTAGACCACACTACTAATCACTCTCAACAGTGAGTCACCCCTAAGCTGGGACTAAACTCTACCCGGGTGAAGGGATTCTTAACCAGGTGAAAGGATCATAGACAACAAGAAATACTCCCTCTCAGGTTGTAACTCAAACTAACAACCTATAGTCCCTCATTCCCCACATGCATCTCCCACCCAGGAAGTGTGCCCATTCTTTTCTCAATAGTCCTTTGGCTGCCCCACTTCCTTTTCGGGCTTCGACAACAGGCCAGACAGGAAGTCTCAGAGAATTGTAGCTACAGTTTAGCACCTTCAAGAAATCAATTCCCAACAATTCTCTCACCCAGATAATTTCTCACAAGCTTGAAAACCCGCCTCTTCAATATCTCACAGGCCTGACAACCCACTTCTTCAGTCCAACTCCCAAGCTAACCAGATACGCCAATACAAAATGGCTATGGATACAAGTTCAAGTACAGTCATGAAGATACGAAAGATAACTCAATGGGTGTGTGCATGCTCATGGATGATTGACTGGATGAATGAATTCTGGAAGGAATCATGGGAAGAATGATGGAAAAGATCATGGAAATATGGGAAAATGAACTAAGTCCCAACAATATGTATGCATGTCCCCAACTTGACACTTGTCATGTTGGGAGCTACTTTGGCCCACTTGTACCCAACTTTAGAACTTAGGATAAAATAATTATCCATACCTTATGATTTAAGTAATATTAATATAGTATTCCTTTCTGGCTTAAGCTCCCTAGCTTAGTCCTTTTTCGTCAAATTTTAGGCCCCTCCCTTTCCCTAACTAGTGGAGTTTAGTTCCCCATCTCTTTTATCGTGGTCAGTCTACGCCTGACGATGTATTTTATATTAATTATGAGACATATACAAAAATAGGTGCACTGGCCTTTAACATCTAGGCTCTCCGGCCTAATCAAAACATAAGCATCCTATCTTATAATAACTGGCTCATCAGCCTATAAAATGCAACACGTATACAAAAGGCTCCTTAGCCTCAATATCACACACTTAAGTTGCTCTGCACGGTATCTAAGAATGTGCATACTTCATCATTTTACTATGCAATACATGTGCACACTATGCCATGAAAGGTCCATACACAAATGATATCAAACAACTCACCGGCTTAAGTACATTTTCATTTACATTACAATTGGGTTCGACCTAGGATATTACAATCCCCTTCCCTTATTTATGAATGGTCCTCAGTGCATCATGTACCCATATACAAAAAATTCAAAAATCCTCAAAATGATGCGGGTA
Source organism: Picea glauca (assembly GCA_000966675.3). NCBI lineage: Eukaryota > Viridiplantae > Streptophyta > Pinopsida > Pinales > Pinaceae > Picea > Picea glauca. The sequence continues at coordinate 963,444 of JZKD02S2229431.1, forward strand.
TTCTTCCCGCATTGCATCCTCATGCTCCCAAGTAGTGTCTTTAGGATTTCACCAGGCCATTGGACCTTTACAAGCCCTATGGATTGATTCTAGAGCTGTTTGATTTTCCAGTCCAGAATGCGCACGAGATGCACTTGGAAAGCACCTTCTTGCTCCACCTAGATCACATTCCAATCAATAACATGATTGACATCAGGTATATATTTCTTGAGGAATGATACATGGAATACATTATGAACATACATAGATGAAAGCAATGCAATCATATAAGCTACTGGACCAATCCTCTCTAGGATTTCAAATGGCCCACAATAAAGAGCTACCAACTTTGAACAAATTCCCAACTTCAGGGAACTTATGTTGGATTTCACTTTCAAGAATACATAATCACCCACTTTAAATTCCCTGCGAGTTCTGCCCTTATCAATATAAATTTTCTTCTTGTCTTGGGCAACCTTTAAATTTTGTTTTATTTTAATCATTTTCTCCTCCATTTCCCTGAGCAAATCTGGCCCAACCACTGCTTTGTCTGTTGGGTTATCCTAGCTTACTGGTGTGTTGCACTTTCTACCATAAAGTGCCTCAAATGGGATCATCTTTAGAGATGCTTGGTACCCATTATTATAAGAAAAATCTACCAAGTGTAGGTAGTCTTCCCATTTTGATGGTTTATCCATCACATACATCCTCAACATATCTTCAATCACTTGATTCACCCTCTCTATTTTCCCATCTGATTCTGGATGATAAGCTGTACTAAAATTCAAATTTGTTCCAAATCCATTAAATAATCCCTTCCAAAATTTTGAGGTAAATTTTGGATCTCTGTCAGAGACAATTGTCTTGGGTATGCCATGTAATCTAGCACTTTATTTCATATAATCATCAACAATGTTTGTTGCCTTGTGAGTGAGCTTAACTGGAATAAAATGGGCATCTTTAGTAATCTTATCCACCACTACCATGATAGAATCATGTTGCTTGTTTGTTCTGGGTAGTTTAGTGATGAAATACATGGTTACAACTTCCCATTTCCACTCAAGAATGGGTAATGGCTGTAGCAAACTAGCTGGGTGTCTATTCTCAGCCTTTACCTTTTGACATTCCAAACATTTGGCAATAAAATCAGAAACTTCTTTCTTCATTCCTGGCCAATAATATTGGCTCTTGACAGCTGCAATAGTTTTCTGATATCCTAGGTGCCCAGCATAAGGCACATTATTCATTTCTCTCAATATCATATTTTTCAACTCCTGGGAATTTGGTACATAAATTATGCTCCTGTACATGAGAATTTCATCATTATCTAGCTTGTAATCTTCAATTTTTCTGTTGCAAATTACCTTGCTATAATTTTGCCACTAATTCCTTGTATTGCAAATTTGATTTGGTAGCCTCTATAATTCTTTCTTTCAAATATGATTGGTACATGCTAATGGGTGTATCATGAAATTCATGCACTCTTTTGTTGAGTGCATCATCCACTTTGTTCTCTTTCCCCTTGATATGATTTATATCAAAGTCATATTCACTTATAAATTCTAACCATATGATTTTCTTAGCATTCAGAGTTGGCTGATCAAATAAATATTTCAGACCATTATGGCCTGTTCTTATCTCAAACCTTTTTCCCATGAGGTAGTGTCTCCATTTCCTCAAGGCATGCACTATGGCTACCAACTCCAAATCATGAGTGGCATAGTGTCTTTCATGCTCCTTCAAATTCCTTGATTTATAACATATAAAAAACCCATTTTGACTGAGTACTCCACCAAGTCCTCCTTTACATGCATCTGTGCCTAAAATGAAGTCTTCATTTGGGTATGCAATCCTTAGTATTGGAGAACTTGTTAATAATGTTTTCAAGTGTTGGAAACTCTTTTCACAATCCAATGTCCACTGAAACTTCACACCCTTTCTTTGCAAGGAAGTGATTGGGTGTGCAATATTTGAAAATCCTTCAATAAATATCCTATAGTAGTCTGCAAAACCCATGAATTATCTTACTTCTGTCACATCCTTTGACGCTGACCATTCTCTAATGGCTTCTATATTCTCAGGATCCACTGCTATTTCATCCTTTGAAATGATATGCCCCAAATAATGAATTTTCTTTTGATAAAATGAGCACTTGCTCAATTTGGCATACAACTGATGCTCCCTTAATACTTGCAAAACCATCCTCAAATGATGTTCATACTCTTGTTCTGACTTGGAATATATAAGAATGTCATCCAAAAAGACAATGACAAACTTGTCTAAATATTCTCGGAAAACACCATTCATTAAGCACATGAAAACAACTGGTGCATTTGACAACCCAAATGACACCACTGTGAACTCCTAATAACCATACCTTGTCCTAAAGGTAGTCTTCCTGATATCTTCCTCTTTAATCCTTACCTGATGGTATCCTGCTCTAAGATATATCTTTGAAAAGATCTTTGCATCCTTCAATTGATCAAAAAGATCATCAATCCTTGGTTGAGGATACTTGCTCTTACCAGTCACTTTATTCATCTGTCTGAAATCAATGTACAATCTTAATGTTCCATTATTTTTCTTTACAAACAATACTGGAGCACCCCAAGGTGACACACTTGGGTGTATATACCCCTTCTTCAAAATTTCTTCAAGCTACATTTGCAACTCCTTCAACTATGGTGTACTCATTCTGTAAGGATTCTTTGACACTGGAGATACTCCAGGCACTATATTTATAGATAAATCAATATCTCTCTTTGGGGGTAGTCCTGGTACCTCCTTGAACACATCAAATTCTTTGAGGACTACATAATATTCCAAATTTGGCACCTTATCTTTAGGTGTCTCTTCCATATGTGCTACAAATATTTGACAGCCTTTCCTGTAACATTTATTCAGCTGCAATGCTGAAATTTCTCTAATGGTTACTGCCCTGGGAATTCCCTGCACTTTACTTAGGCTCCCTTCCTCATCCAAGAAAGTAGATGCCTTTTTATGATAGTCTAGGATAGCATGATGTTGGTCCAACCAATCCATCCCAATTATACAGTCATAGGAACCTAAAGGCAAGATGTTCAAATCTTCCCCGGTGTTCAGCCCATTCATGTCCATAAGACACGACTTAACCACCTCATTAAATTTTCTTTTGGCTCCTGTAGCCAACTGCACCAACCAAGATTTTCCATGCTTGCTTCTTGACAAATGCAAACTTTCCACCATATTAGGATCTATATAACTATGAATAGCTCCTGAATCAATTAAAATAACAATGGTTTGGTTGTTGATCATACCTTCCACTTCAATAATATGTGATTGATAATCTGCTTGCTTGTTGTCTAGGGTTGCATAGATCCTTGGCACATTTCTACCCATGTCCTCCACTGTTTCATCTTGTTGTACATTGTGAACAATTCTCCCTTTTTCACTTCTGTGAGGAAAATCTCTGAACATATGATCCCCTTTACAACCCTAACATTGAATAGGTGGGTGCCTTGGCCTTTGACCCCCTTTTTTAATTGTTCTGGGCTCTTTAGGAGTTTTCTATCCTTGAGGATTATTTTTGAAGAATGGTGTCTTAGGCCCATTATTCCTCTGATCCACCTTGAATTTCTTTTTTTCTTCCCAAGATTTTTGGAAAGTTGGCCTTGATTTTTGCTAATCATAAAGGCATTTAGCTCACCTTATGGTCTCCTCCAATGTATTTGGATCATCATACTGTATTTTTTCACTGATGAATGATGGAAATCCACTCAAATACCTTTGAATCTTAATTGTCTCATCCTTGATGAAAGAGAAATACTTTAGCAGTTTTAAAAACCTTCTCTCATATTCATCTATTGTCATACTCCCAAACTTGAGTTCAAAGAAATCTTTCATTTTCTTGTCATAGTATCTATTATTCAAGTATTTCTTCTCAAAATACTTCTTGAATTCCCTCCAAGTAACACTTTTCTCTTTAATGTGTTGCACTTGTAGAAGCTGATCCCACCACATGGATGCCTTTCCCTTGAGTTGATAGATAGCAATTCTACCTTCTGCATGAGAAGAATAATTATGCAATTGAAAATACTCTCTTTCCCAAAAACCATGTCTCTTCATCTTCATCCTTTTTTTTCTCACAATCAAATGTAGGAGGTTTGATTTTGTTCATTTCTCCTCGTAGCTCATCCACCCCAGACCCCTTATGCTTCCTGACAGGGGATGTAATCGAGCTGCTGTGTGATCTCTTATTGGAATTCCTTGGGGAGTGATGATGATTATGTTTTTTAACACTTCTGGTTCTTCTTTTCTCATCAGGAGGCCTATGACTTCCATATTTTCTTGAGCCACTCTCATTGTCCAATTTCTTTTCTATTCTGTTCAAGATTTGCAATAAATTCATGTTGAAGTCATCCTGCTGCTCCTTAGATTTCATAATCCTTTCATTATTAGATTTATGGCTTTGGACATCCTTCTGCAATTTTTTAATGGTGTCTGCCATATTCATGTTTTCATTCCTTTGATCTCCATGTCCATTGTAGTTTGTTCCTTCAATGCCAAAATGGACATCCATCCCTCTAATCTCATCCTCCTGACTATAAGTCCCTTATGCCTCTTCCATTACTCTGGACTATATGCTGATCTTGAACTGATCTAATTGTTGTTAACTCTACAAAATGTGCAGCCAACAAAACTTTGTCACACTAACTGTTTCAACAATTTCATGAAAATATCAACCATTTTGGTTCAATAATATATATCAGAATTATTTCTTCTGATTTTCTGGAAACTTGAATTCCCCAATCAATTTTATGGGTGGATATTTATATTCCACTATACAATACCTTTCCAACGCCTATCCCCATGCTCAATTCAGAGTCTTGAGCAGAAAGTTATGGCTATTTGAAAATTTCCCATTAATTTCCCTGTTCATTTTTCAACTTGGTGCAAATCTGCGCGGTAATTATGCATTTTTGCACCTAATCCTTTGGATTTTTCATAGGATCCCAATTGGGTTTCTTCATATGCATATTATGGACACTCTTTTCAAGTTTAATCTCTTTCTGGGTTCTTGGCTACTAGTTACAGCCTGCTGAAGTTCTAGGACAATTTGTGTTTTTGGTCTGGAATGATACAGGTGCCTTATTTTCCATATTAAACATTTTTAACATGCCCATAAATTTAATTGAGCTCTAGGAATGTCTTCTATGGCTCAATATATTTCCATTGACTTATCATGTGCCTCAATCTGATTTCGGAGTAGAAAGTTATGGGTCTTTGATGTTAGTTGGGTCTTAAAATTTACCCTTCATTATTTGTGTTGTAACTTTCTAAAAAATGCTCCGTTTGACAAACAATTTACACCATTAGAAATCTCTCTCCAAGCTCTTTTTTTTTATTTGAAAAAACAAAGTGTGCCATGGAACATTGTGTTCTCATGGTTTTTGCGTTGCTAAAAATGCTCTTAAGGGCCTCAAAAACGCGTTGAAAAAATATGACGTTCAAATGATATAGAACGTCGCAGAAGATCACTAGTTTTTTGTTGTTGTTCACCCTTCAAACAACTTCATGCACACAAATTTCAACCTGTAAACCCATATTCACCATGCACAAAAAAAACACAAGGTAAATCGTGCTTTGTTCACTTTCAAAACAATGTGTATCACTTCTCTGTCGCGCCAATAACTTGTGCGCACTACTTTTATGTTGCGCGCCAATATCCACCGCGCACAGTTTCGGTTCTTGCACTATTGCCCGTTGCGGGTAGTTTTTGTATCGTGCGCTGATATTGCGTGCACATTTCAATCTATGTGCCGCACCATGCCAGAGTTTAGTACGTCTCCACTGCACACTAAAACTTTGCGCGCATCACTAACTAAACTGTCACGCGACAACATATACCCACATTGCGCGTGCACCAACAAACTCCTTTGCACTCTGCCAACACTGTGCACACCACACGCATCATTATTATGTGTGTGCACACCGTGCAATGCTAAATTTATCGCTCGGTCCTGTACACCAACATTTTTCCGCACGACACCGAAATTTAGTGCACACACCCGCACACTAACATTTTTCCACGCGACACCAAAATTTAGCGTGCAAACCAACACGCCAATACCCTGTTGAATAGTGATGAATTTTACCTATCACAAGATTTTCATTGCGCATCATGCATTTTTAGTGTGCCCACCTGTGCACGTTCATTTTTATGCGCATCAATTTCTCGTGAATTCCGTTGCAGAAATTGGGGCTTTTGGCTTAACTTTTTCCCCAATTTGCCATCGACATTCTACAACAATGAAATTTGTTCAATTTCACCCCGATAAAACCAGTTCAACCTATGCAACATCAAATCATTGTAATTTGACATTTCTGGAACGAATTTATCCAAAATCAATTCGTGAATTGAGAATTTTAACCACTAAACTTGCTCCATCTGTCATGGCTTCACTGTAACTTCAAATTCAACCCATTATAGATCCAAATTTTCTAGAACATATATTAAAACAATAATATCTCATCACTTGGCCGGATTTCCCCATTTTCTCATGAATTTAACAACAAAAATTGGGGCTTTTCCCCAATTCCACCTAGTTGTTGTTACTTTTTACCATGGACGCTCTACAAAATGAAATTTGTCCACTTTGAAATAAATCCTCTGTGAAATTTCACTTCAAATCAACTTTCTCGGCCCATCCAGGTTCAATGTTGAAAACTAAATCTCTGATACCATTTTGTAACGTTCCCGACCATCCATTTCGGGCCATACTACGCCTGAGAACTCTTACTGTTCTCTCTGCGGAACATACTGTAACATACCCAACATCCTATTGAGCTATGCCACATAAATTTTTCGAACTGCATGCAATTAAAATATATACACACAAAACGCTTGTGGAAACATATATATAAAACATAAACAACCAAATATATTTGTAAATGAATGGATTCACACTGAAATAACAATACACATATACATGTAGCATATACAAGAAATACACGTAAAAATAAACACAGTTATAACTACACATATGATAACCCATAAAAATAAGCACGTAAATAACAATGCAACATGTAGATTTATCACACAATTGGCACTTATCTTGGTAAGAATGTCACCAATTGCATGCAGAACTTCCAAGAACCTCCCATCCTTAGACTACATTGTTCATCACTCTCAACAATGAGTCGCCCCCGAGCTGGAACTAAACTCCACCTAAGTAAAGGGATTCCTAACCAAACTAAAGGCTCATATACAACATGAAAGACTCCCTCTCAGGTGATAACTCAAACTAACAACCTATAGTCCCTCATTCCCCACATGTCTATCCCACCTAGGAAGTGTGACCCTTCTTTGCTCAACAGTCCTTCGGCTACCCCACTTCCTTTACGGGCTTCAACAATAGGCCAGACAGGAAGTATTAGAGCACTGTAGCTGCAGTTTAACACCTTCAAGAAATCAATTCCCAACAATTCTCTCACCCAGAGAATTTCTCACGGGCCTGACAACCCGCCTCTTCAATATCCCATGGGCCTGACAAACCATTTCTTCAGTCCAACTCCCAAGTTAACTAGATACACCAACACAAAATAGCTATGGATAGAAGTTCAGGTACAGTCATGAAGATACGAGAGATAGCTCAATGGGTGTGTGCATTCTCATGGATGATTGAATGTTGGAAGGAATCATGGGAAGAATGATGGAAAAGATCATGGAAAGATGGGAAAATGAGCTAAGTCCCAACAATATGTATGCATGTCCCCAACTTGTCACTTGTCATGTTGGGAGCTACTTTGGACCACTTGTACCCAACTTTAGAACTTAGGATAAAATAATTATCCATACTTTATGATTTAATAAATATTAATATAATATTCCTTTCTGGCTTAAGCTCCCTAGCTTAGCCCCTTTTCCTTAACTTTTAGGCCCCTCCCTTTCCCTAAATAGTGGAGTTTATTCCCCCATATCTTTTATCATCGTCGATCTGCACACAACGATATACAAAAATAGGCGCATCGACCTTTAAAATCTAGGGTCTCCGGCCTAATCAAAACATAAGCATCCTAGCTTATAATAACTGGCTCACTAGCCTATAAATCACAACATATATACAAAAGCCTCCCTAGCCTCAATATTGTGTGCACTTAAGTTGTTGCAGGCAGTATCCAAGAATGTGCACACTTCATCATTTTACTGTGCAGTACATGTCTGCACTATGCCATGAAAGGTGCATACATAAATGATATCAAACAACTCACCAACTTAAGTACATTTTCAATTACATTACAATTGGGTTCGGCCTAGGGATATTACACTTGTAGTTTGATGGATCTAAGTTGCAAGAAGGATCAAGAGCAGGGTGTATTCTCATTGATCCCAAAGGAAAACATAATTTCCTGTCCTGCAGACTAGAATTTGAATGCACAAACAACACCGTCGAGTATGAAGCTATGATACAAGGGATAAATAAAGCCATAGACTTGAACGTTAAAGAACTAAAGGTTTTCAGAGACTCTGAAATCATTGTTAGACAAGTAAGGAAAACTATACACTGCAACCCTCCCCACCTGAGGAATTATCATCAGGAAGTTCACAGACTAATAAAACATTTTGAAGCCTTCAACATTACAGTGATCCCCAAAACAAAGAACACTCTTGTTGATTCTATGGACACCGTTGCCTCAAGTCTATCCCCTTTAGAAGACTATGAAGCCTCTCGATTCACTGTGGAGCTACTCTAGAAACCATCGATGCCCAACAATATTTCTAATTGGAAGGTATTTCAAGGAGATGAATCATAAAATTCTTAACCAATCAGGAAAATTTTAAAGATCTGGCTATTGACGATGAAATATTTTAGGAGAAATTAATAGAAACCAATCCCCATGTACAAAAATCTGAAACAAAACAATCGAATGAAAAACTGAGGTCTCACACAATACTGAAAGGGGTAGCCAATTTAGAAAATCTTTTTGACTTAAGGGAAAAATTTAAAGGGTCAACGAACACAAAGAAATGGAGTTCATGTCCCATGAATGAGACTGTTAATCTAGGAACCCTGGAGAACCCTAAGATTATAAATCTCGTTAAGATAGTATCTAAAGAAGATGTTTTTACATGGTCCTACCAAGTTCTGAAGACTTATGATACTCGTATCATTCAACACACAATTCTGTTAAAAAAGGGAGTAAAACCCTTCTAATATAAGAACCAAAAGTACCACCCATCCCTGGAGCCTCTCATCTGTCAGGAGTTGTAGAAATTACTAGATGCTAAAATTATCTTTCAGGTTAGAAACTCTGCATGGGTAGAAAATTTGGTTCTTGTCAAGAAAAAGTCTAGGGATATCCGTCTGTGTGTGGATTTCAGAAACCTCAACAGAGCATTAGAAAAGGACAACTACCCAATCCCACTGATGGAGAAACTCTTGCAGACCATGTCTGGTTTTGATATTTTCTCCCTTCTGATGGTTTTTCAGGTTATAACCAAGTTATAGTTTCAGAAGAAGAGCATTTGAAAACTACCTTCCGGACCAAGTGAGGAACCTTTTCTTATAAACACATGCCATTTGGGTTAATCAATGTAAGAGAAACCTTACAAAGGGCCATGGACGTGGATTTTTGAGGACTAATCAATGAATGTGTAGTATTTTATTTGGACGACGTGATTGTATATTCAAAGAATAGAGAAGATCACATCCAACACCTAACCCATATTTTCGAAAGGTGTAGGAAATACGGTATATCCTTAAACCCTAAGAAAACTATCTTTGGTGTTGAGGAAGGGAAACTACTAGGTCATATTATATGTCAAGCAGGAATTTGCATAGACCTAGAACAAATTAGGGCTATAGATCATCTTCCATTGCCCCACAACAAAAAATCTATGCAATCCTTCTTTGGGAAAATCAATTTTGTGAGAAACTTCACCCCCGATTTCATTGAAACTATCAAACCCTTACAAAAAATGAGCTACAAAGATGTTGAATTTAAGTGGGATGAGGAACGAAAAAGTTCTTTCAGTAACATTAAGACCAATATCTCAAGCTCCAGTTTTGCGAAGTCCCAACTTTAGCAAAGATTTCTTCCTCTACACTTTTTACTCCGACCAATTGTTAGCTGCAGTATTGACTTAGAAGGATGATGCCAACAATGAGGCCCCGGTCTCATTTATGAGCACTAATTTCCAAGGGACCAAACTAAATTACCCTGCTATAGACAAGCAGGCTTATGCAGTGTACAAGGCAGTGAAACACTTCATATCTTACATCCTAAAGAACCATACCAAAGTCATTGTGCCTCATCTCGCATTCCAATCCATACTCACTCAGCAGAATATGGGGGAAAGAAGAGGGAGCTGGATGGCAGTGGTCCAAGAATTTGATCTCAATATAAAACCTTCCAAACTGGTTAAGGGACAAGTATTATGTAAACTGGTAGTTGAATTCCAGGACCAAGTAAATGAAGACCCTAGATGGGACAGTAAATTTGGATTATGGTGTGGTGAAGCTTCATATGTCTCCCCAGGGTAGGATTCTTGGTATGAGAAACCAAATTATCTCCTGCATCATGGGACTTTCCTAGAAAACCTGAACCCTAAGGAAAGGAGAGCTCTCAGGATAAAATCAACACAATATCGCCTCATAAATTTAGTGCTCTTTCGCGTTAATTATGATGGGGTAATTTTAAGATGTCTCAAATGAGAAGATGCAGGCAAGGTTCTGAAGGAGCTCCATGATGGTCCTGTAGGTGGACACTTCGTAGGGAATACCACCACTCACAAAATACCGAGAGATGGCTATTATTGGCCTACTATGTTCATGGATGCTCACACATACTCTAGGAACTATAAAACTTGTCAAATAAGCGCAAGGAGGGAAAATAGAGTAGTTGTTCCACTCCAACCTGTGGCCATCTCTAGGAAATTCAAACAATGGGGGTTAGATATCATAGTATAAATTACACTGAGTTCTTCAAAACAAGATAGATTCATATTTAATTCCACAGACTATTTCAAGAAATGGGCAGAGGTCGTCCCTCTGACTCATGTAAACGAAAAGGTGGTGATCCAATTCATAGAAAAACAACTGATCATAAGGTTCAATATTCCTTCTGTCCTTGTTTTCTATAATGCCGCTTACTTTTCTTCTATCCTATTAACAAAGTTTTCTTTATACAAAGGAATCGTAATCATATACTTTGCAAACTACTATCCATAGGGGAATGGAGAGGCATAATCAACCAATAAGAACCTATTGATGGGTCTTAAATCCCTTGACTCAATAGTTGTTGTAGGTGAATCCCCCTGCGGACAAGTGGATTCCCTCTTGGTCTCTAGACTCCTAAGGCCAAGACAAAAAAGTGCTTAGCATGGACACTGACATCTTTTTAGATCTAATCAAGCTAACATATGAAGGAGAAGAAGAAAGATATGTACCTTATTAACGACGTTTGTCCTTGCAAAGTCCAGGCTAAGATTCGATCCTGAGCTCTCTAATAGGTTCTATAGAACAAACAAATATACAATGGACTTCCTACTCTACTGATATTAGCTCAAATATATATCCATCTACTGCAGACAAACTCATGTGGAACAAGCATAAGTTTGAAATAAACAAGCCAAGCATTGATATATTGATGAGAACAAGTAAAAGTACTTACAATCCTTTGATGAAGGTGAAACAACTTCTTCAAGTTCTCCTTGTCCAATCCCTTTTCTCAAGTAATATACATTGATTGCTTTGATTAAATCTTCTCTGTTAATACCACTTACAGGATCATAAGTTTGGTATCAATCTCTAGTATCCACCCTTCTTTGTATGTTTCCTATGAGATCATAGGTTTCATACCTCTAATCTTTTTCATGTACCTTTCACCATGAGAAGGCCTCCTTATATAAACTTGGAGAGGTCCAACCACTTGAGATATATTTGGGATAAGTTGAGGATTCCTCTCCTTCAGTTTAGGATCTTCCCTAATATCATGCCTTGACCCAAGATTCGAACCCAACTACCTTCAAATATTGAGGGGATTGTCCCCTGATTTCCTCCAACAAACCAAAAATTCACTCAGAAAGGGTAGTGATCCCCCAAAAGGGTGCATAGGGTGCTCAAACACTCCCCCAAAGAGGCTCAGGGAGTGCTAGCACTCCCTGACAGTGGGAAGGGGAGCGCTCCTCTCCAAAATCCATTTTTGAGTTGTTCTTTCAGTGGCAAAAGGTTTGTACTCCTTGTAAAGTGATTTATCTTCTTCAAAACTAGTCTTTGAGGTGTCTTAAGTGTCTTTATGATGTCGATAGAGGAACTACATAGTCAAGATGGAAATATGATGTTTGTGACACTTGAAACACTTGTAGTCAATATGAGACACTTGCAGACAAGATGCGACACTTACAACACTTGTAATGACGACACTTGTGACACTATCAAAGTGAGTAATTTTGAGGTGTAATGGATTGCCCCCCAAAGTACGAAGTTAGAAGATGATGATCACTGAAGTACTTTGTATACCTTCTCGAGCAAGGGTATGGATGCAGAGAGGCTGAAAAAAGATGCACACAACCATCAAACAAATATTATGACATGTTTCAAACCTAATGCAGGCATACCTATGCTTGAGTGATAAAGATTTTTTAGGTATGGACGCCATAAATCACACTGTGGATCCATAATTATATTGAAAAAATGGTATATCCACTGAAGATACAATGTGTATCTATACTCCCATGACCTGAACTGATCGTAGCCATGAAGAATACACAGTGGATCTACAAGATGGCAAGATGTAGCCATGATCAATACAAAGTGGATCTATGTAACAGTATATGAGTCATAGTTCAAAAGAACTCCTTCACAACCTGGGCAAAGTACATATAAGAGTGATGAATCAACCCAGGGTCTTCTTACCGATCCTGATGTAGTATGAATATAACCATGTGAATAGATTTCCTAATGTCGAACATGGTAGAAACCACTTGATTACCGTTCAATGAGGTAAACCATTAACAGGAATGAGGGAGATCACCGTTGATGTTAATGATTCCCAAGGTACTCTAGTACATTTCAATGAATGTGAATGGATGATCTGAAGTCGAACATCCGTGGAATCATCTGATTAGGGGTCAATGATGTAAAAACACTATCGGACATGAGAAGGCATGCCATTGAGGCATGCAGGTCCCAAGGTACTAACCGGTTTCTAAGTCTAGCTCCTAGATAATGTGCTGAAGTCGATAGGAATAGACTTGTCGAGGGAGGGCCTTGATGTATCCCCCATCAATGAAAAAAAATTGACACAGAGATGTAGTTGGTAGATGAACATGGATTGACATGGGTATTGAAACAAGATATTTGTGAGGGTTGACTCTCAAGGGAGATACTTCCCTTGAACACTGAGGCACAACAACAGAAATGTGACATGGACCAAAACTTGATGATGCAGTGGATACTGTGACTTTCGTCCGGTGACCCAAATGAGTAAAATAAACTCAGAGGATTGAGTCAGTGCAGAGGTTCAATGGATTAAAATGCATGCAAAGACAAAGTGTTGTGTTCAAGGGTGACCGTAAGAGTTACTGGTAGTGTTCTCAAAAACTGCTTGGCTTGCTTCTTTCAATTTTTCCCCCATCCATATAGATGAGTACCTCTTTTTATTTTAACAAGCTCGAGGAGGGTAAAACATGCTCGATATAACTCACCTTAGGTAATTTATTCTTCCTTTGTTTAACGAACTAGAATAAGTAAGGGTTCAATCCCGTATGGGCCCTTCAATGTATGATTGTTTAACGAGTCTAGAGAAGGTAAAATCAATGGTTTTTCATATTTAGAGAGTCTGAAAACAACTTAAAGATGACTCAAATGTTGTCCTTTTTCGTAATGTTAGTCTTGCAAGGCTGAAAAAGAGATAAATTATCACTCGAAATACGCCCTTTCAAACCTTTTAACGAGTGGGAAAGGAAGAAATATCACTCAGAAATATTTTCATGTTTAGAGAGTCTGAAAAGAGCTTAAATGTGACTCCAAGGGGTTCCTTTTTTCATATATCCATGCGAGTCTAAAAAAGTGATAAAAGTATACTCGATTACATTCTCATGTTTTTTCGAGCACGAGAAAGAACAAATACTAAGCTCAGTATGTCCCCGTCTTGAAAGCTAGTGGATAATTCTAGAATGATCATCAAAGGCTGGAGACATGCCCTCCAAGCTTCAATTCATTCACCGAATTTGAGGTTGTCACCAATTTATCTACTAGATGGAGAAAAAGGATAGGAGTGGATGAAAAGAAGGTTCAAGAGAGGTGAATGTTTCACTTTTTAATGAGCTTGACATAGAAAAATAACTATTCTCAGGGCTCCGCGTTCAAACCCCAGATTGTTGTTTCATTTTTTAACGCGCTTGCTATATAGAAGAGAAACTGTGCTCAAGGCCTCTGTTTCATTTTTTAATGATATTTATACAGAGAAGAGAAACTATGCTCGTGACCTCTATTTCACTTTTTAACGAGCTTGGCATAGAGAAGAGAAACTGTGCTCGTAGACTCTCCTTGATCATGGATTCCAAGAGAATAACGCTCTGGAAGGACACCATGTCACGGGACAAAAATCGGTCATAGATTCCAAGAGATATTCAATGGATGGAAGAAGAATGATCCAGAAGGAACACATGTCGAGGGTCTCATCAGGGGTAAGGAGATCAAGCTCCAATATCCCTACCAAAGAGATCACCATGGCAACTACCGGATCCAAATCATCGAAAGTTGAAGTCATAGGAGACAATGAAAAATCAACATCAGGAGGGAAGATAGAGTGTATATATTCCCGAATTTCTTCAGAAGGGGGAAGAAAAGAGGATCGATGATGGTTATCATCCCGAGGTAGCTCATCAATGCTCATCATTTCCCTAATAGATTCATTAGAAGGAAAAATTGGGGAAATGTAGTCGAATGAAGATGAAAAGAAATTTAACCGTAATGGCATCGAGTAATTGTCGGGTGTCAATAGATGTTGGTCATTCAAAGAGGGAGAGGTAGATTGGGTAGCAACGTATGAGGTTTCGGCTGGAATAAGTGGCATGGTGTCACTTAGTGCATCGAATTCCAAGGAACTAGGTACAATCCAAGGGTCAAATGATTCCAAATATTGATAAGCCGTGGTCAAAATGATGTCGATGGTGGCAATATGATGTGTAGTCGGTAAAAGTGGTGTAGGGAAGGTACCCATAAGGCTAGAATATTTCAACAAGCCAACACCAATGATTTCATACGTGATCTTGTGGTCTCCCAAGAAAGGAATGTTGTTGGTAGCGGGAGCACGAGCATCAGGTGTACATAAATCTAACTGATCGACAGTGACAATTTTACCCTGATGAGGGAATTGTACACATCGAAACATCGAAGAGGAAATGAAATTCATAGCATAAAACCAACTTCTTACAAGTAATAAGCTATAATCGAGGGGAGCATTGACCACCTTAACATCAACGGCGACGGTTTTTCCGCCCAACTAGACGGGCAAGGACTGTAAAATCCCATGGGGATGAAAATCTCGCCCATTGAATGCGTGTAACATCGTTGGGTATTTGTTAAGTGCAGGTGATTTTACACTTTTCCAACATGATAAAGACATGACACAAGTAGAGGCTCCCTCATCCATAATAGTTCGGTGGGTTTGTTGATTGTGAACAACAACATCAACTTGGAAAGCAAGTTGGTGGGAGAGTCAAGACGTATGATTGTCCAGGTTAAACATGATATAGTTGGATGACTCAGGAGCAACAGTGCCATTAGTGGCCAAGAGAGTTCTACATTGACTGGGGTAGTGTTGTAAAACTTCTAACACAGACATAGCACACGGTGCTTGAGCCAAATCTTCAACAATGTTGTAGTTCTGGGCGGAATGTGAACTAGGATTAAAGGTAGATTTGTGGATAGTGCTCTTAGGAGGGCGTAAGATAGAGTCGAACGTAGGTTTCTCATTCTGAAGTGGTCCAGATGGAGGATTAACCGATGGAGGACTATCGGAGGACGGTGATGGATCCGGTAAAGTACCGATACCATTTGTGACTTTTCCTCTGTCAAGGCTACCTAGTGTGTCATATTTATTAGAGAGAGTGGTCAAGTTAATCCCATCAAACATATAAATATGTGCACTTGTTGAGGGCTCATCATGAGGATGGCTAGAACTGCCCCCAAGAGAGGGGGTTTGAGAAACCATGGATTGTTGCTATGGACAAGGCTGAGTAAGCACAACGGGTTGTGAATTTCCCTAGAAATGTTTGGCCACTTCATTGCGATGTGGATAGTCTCGAGTGTAGTGATCGTCACGAAAAATTATACATGGTAATTTCAGTTCCCATTGTGGTTTCTTTTCGGTAGCAGGTGTTTGAGCTTAATTTTTTGGTTGTTCATTGTTATTAGTATTTTTTGATTTATTTTTTGTCTTATTATTACCTCTAGATTGTTGTGAAGGGGAATATTGAACTGCATTCACCTCAAAGATCTGATTTTTGGGGGAGTTAGACAAGAGTGTGGTCGATTGGGAAGTAGATTGAGTTTTGAAGGAACTGATAACATTGTCTGCATGAGATGAGGTGGATGACTTGGATGGATCAACATTAGCTCGAGCAACATTTAGAAACAAATAATACAAAGTAACAGATTGTGAATAAACCAAATCTAAGTACTGATCCCGAGCAATGGTTTCTTCCTCAGTAACTGCGCCACCCATAGCGACATCACGAGTGATCGGGGGTAAAAGTGATTTAGTAAACCACTCCGCCAATAATATGTCAGGAATGATTACTTTGATTATCCTTCGTTATAGTCTCCACTCATGAATATGCTCAGAGATATGCATAGAGTTGTTGGTTGTGGAGCCTGATTATCTTCCTGATTCAGAGGTCCTTGCTTTCAGTCATGTTTATACCCCATGAATTATTTACACCCCAGAAGTATGTACACTCTTCCACGTGGGGGAGTGCAGAGGGGGGGTACCCCCTTTGTGGGGTATGGGGGGCCTATCCCCGGCTGGGGGGTCTGGGGGCAAGCGGGCCCCCAGCGGGGGTTCAGGGGCGAAGCCCCTGAAGCAAAAATTGCCTTATAAAAGTATATTGTAATTTCATTGTAAATATGGACCATTCATTATAAGGTCACAGATCTAACGATAGATATTATGTTAGGGTTTTTTTCCCTAGAAGGAAACCCTCTTTTATGAGGGAAATGCATTGCGACTATGGTTGATTGTGAATGTTGTATTCTGAGAGAGGAGACTGTGAGAGAAAGAAGAGAAAGTTACAACGGGTTTTGCTGTAGGTTGTATCCCTTCATTTGCTGGATAATAATAAAGGAAGGAATAGGGAATTTCTCTGGTGGACGTAGCCCACACTGGGTGAACCACGTAAATCTGTGTCTCTCTTGTATTGTGTGTCTTCTGTGTTTTGTTTCTGCATTTGTTTTATTTTATTGCTCCA
>JZKD02S2229431.1:984587-1016445 GCA_000966675.3 Picea glauca
GTCCTTGCTTTCAGCTGTGTTTATACCCCATGAAGTATTTACACCCCAGAAGTATGTACACTCTTCCACGCGGGGGAGTGCAGAGGGGGGGTACCCCCTCTGCGGGGTCCGAGGGATCTATCCCCCCGGCTGGGGGTTCTGGGGGAAAGCGGGCCCCCAACGGTGGTTCGGGGGAGAAGCCCCCGAAGAAAAAATTGCCTTATAAAAGTATATTGTAATTTCATTGTAAATCTGGACCATTCGTTATAAGGTCGTAGATCTAACGATAGAGATTATGTTAGGGTTTTTTTCCCTAGAAGGAAACCCTCTTTTATGAGGGAAATGTATTGCGGCTATGGTTGATTGTGAATGTTGTATTCTGAGAGAGGAGACTGTGAGAGAAAGAAGAGGAAGTTACAACGGGTTTTTCTATAGGTTGTATCCCTTCATTTGCTGGATAATAATAAAGGAAGGACATGGCAATTTCTCTGGTGGACATAGCCCACACTGGGTGAACCACGTAAATATGTGTCTCTCTTGTATTGTGTGTCTTCTGTGTTTTGTTTCTGCATTTGTTTTATTTTATTGCTCCGCGGTCCTGTTTTTCTAACAAGAGTCAGTTTGACTAAGGGAGGTCAAGGGTTCAGTACCCGTCTTGTAGCGAATAGGTAGTTGAAAGTGTGTGAGGAAAGACATGGAAAGGGAGTTGAAATCATGAAAATAAGCATGTGGTAATTCAATATACCACTTTGTTGCTGAGCCCGTAAGTGTTCGCTGGAAAAGATGGAAATGTATAGAATCATCCTTGAGAGAGTTTGATGAACACCAAAAATGGAAAGTCATCACATGGTTATCTGGATCTTCTCCATATTTTCTGTCAAATTTTGAAATATCAGAAGGAATTTTAGCTAGAATAACTGGCCAAACTGGTGAATGAAAAATAAGATCATTGGTTAACTGAGACAAGTCTGGGAGATACAGAGTTGCAAGGAAAGGGAGCTGTCAGTTAATTTGCAGATGATATTGGTGTGGCATAGGAACACTAGTAGGACCATAAATTGGGTTAGGTGGATAATTGTAACTAGTAGGTCCTCCTGCTTACGGTTGTTGCTGACTAGGATAAACATGATTCAATAATGGCTGAGAAACATTTGCATAACCTGGTGGGTTCTGAGCATTATATGGTAGGTTAGTTTCTTTCCCATAAGGAGGATAAACATGTTTCCCTTGAGGAGGGTAAGAAGTAGATCCTAGAGGCAGATACACATTAGGGGGAGGATAAACATTAGGCCCTTGGGAAGGATAAAGTTTTTTTCCTTGAGGACTCCAGGTGGTGTTTGGGATGTCGCCCAGATAAGGTTATCTGTAATATGGTCTGGAAGGAATAAGATTTGATACTTTTTCTTGTGGGTTATGATATGAATTCCACCCAACATGGGGTTGGGTAAATGTGCCTCTAGAAGATACTCCCCATGATTGTGAAGGGTTTCCATCCAATGAAGGTTTCCCCCCTGCCAGTGGTGGATTAACGACTTGCGTAGATGTAACAATAGGTTTAATGACCTGATCGATGGGGTGATTCATAGTTTGGCCAGATGGCCCTGTTTCAACATGAGGGTCATGAGGATTAAAGGGTTGTCGAATGGATTCAAAATGCTCATAGAGATCACGTCATGATGAAGTCCTCCATACAGAACGAGTAGGTGTGGGATTTGTATCTACTGCAGTGGTAGGACGAACATGAGTTCTATACTCATCACCAAATATTGGTTATGTGGATCCCATATATGTTTCGGTAAAATTTCTCTCAGGTAACTATGGGACCTCTTCGTCTATGACATTCCCAAGGGAGTCTAAACGAAGAAAAAGTGGTTTGAGAGGGGTTGTTGACACATATGTGTGAGGAGTGGGATTCTCAACTGTAACCAAAGCACCTTCTTGATTTTCTAATGGAGGAGCAACAACACTCCCAACATCAGATTGATTTTCTACCTCTCCACGAGACTTGTCTTCTGGAGGGATAGGAGGTAAGTGTTGGTATCCTTCCAGAGGCATCCCTTGCATCCTATATGATCGAAAAAGACCTTTATTGTCTACAGGGTCAATTTTGGAGAATAATAGTACAGACTTAAAATCTAAGGCCAACTAATGAAAATAAACAACATACGCTAATAAAATCTAGGAATCAAAACCAAGCAAACAAAAATTCTCTCGAGGATTGTACTATTTGGTGATGAAATCTGACATCACGTGATCAAGTCAAGAAGGGGCTAGGATATGGTGCAAAATTTACAATGGCGACCTGCTTAACAGACTTTCATCTTGGTGCAAGATTCTACGCAGTAATTGTGGATTTACCCTCCAAGGAGCCTAAGTGAGTTTGACCAATGTCTGTTCTAGGTATAGTGAGATTTCCCTTCACTATCACCTCATGTAAGTACCTAAATATTATAGAAACTAAGGACACCAACTCGCAGTCATCCCCTGGGCGGGTACAGTTGATAGTTCGATCCGAACGTATGGGTAGAATAACAAGTTTGAAATCAAATCGAGAGGCTCCCACACATAATCGTGGGTATACCCTCAAGTGACCCCTAATATACGATTCAAACACTACAAACAGTTGAACCACAAAGGGATAATCTCCATAATTCTCCCAAATGAGACCTCATGTGTAACCCCTATGTGAGAGGGGGATCCCAAAAATCCTATACAAAAATTAGATTTGACTCTCCCTATGTTAGGATGCTAATGTTTTTTTTTGAACATTTTTGGAGAGTTTCACTCACAGCCTAATCCAAAGTGCTAATCCTAGTCTAATGTTGGTGGAAGATCCTAAAAACAAAATGTTCTAGATAATTTTTAATTAGCGTTCATTTTGCAGCTATTCTTTACTCAAAGGGTGTATGACAATGAAACTGATGGTATGATGACCCAATTCCCAAAAAATGCACTAGAAAATGATAAGCAGACTTGTCTTTCGATGAATGGCTATTTAAGGGAAAGAGAAAGAGTTGTTTTCACTATCAAACACTAAGATGCAATGTCCTCAATCAATTATTTCTCAATAAAATCCAATGCAATGCTAAAAATTTCAGAAATGCCTTCTAATATCCAAACCAATCACTAAAATATGTCCTTTTTCTTATATGTGAATGATAATCAGATGTAAAACTTATAAATGTCAATTAGACTTCAGGGTTAAACAAACATAAGAAAACCTCACATAAAAAAAAATACACTCTCGTCGTGAATAAACACAAAGGACAAAGATAACCAAACTTGCAAACAAGAACCAAAAAACCTCAAACAAAAGACAAATGATGGAAAACTGACCTCAAATATCAAATGAAAAGGTTCACAGAACTTTGGATTTCCTCACAAAATCTTCCACTCAGTCAGATAGAGGAGAAGAAAACAACAAGTTAACTCTAGGTCAACAAAGACAAAGAGTGACTTCAAGGCAAGGAAAGAAAATGTCAAATTACCAAACAAGAAGAGATCAATCCTTAGAAAACAAGGTGTTGAAGGCCAATACCAAGATGGACTGAGAGTATGAGATCCTGAGCAAATGCAAAAGGCAAAAACTGAACTCAGAAACTAAAAACCTAGAGGATTTTTCACAAAAAAGGGGGTAGTGCTTTGGTGTAAGGGGCACCATAGTGTTCCAACACTCTGTGTAATACCACCAAGGAGTGTTGGCACTTTGATAACAAGGGTAGGGGAGCGCTCTACTTCAAAATCTCAGAAAAATGCCCAGAAACTAAAAATATCAAGCAAATTCAGTCAATCAGGGTGATCATGATGAAATGAAGAGGCAATCAAACAAATCTAAGAATAAAAAAAACAATATGGAGAAGGTCAAGTGAGTGGGAAAAGGGCCAAAACAAGATTTGGGAATGGAAACAAAAATCAGAGCTCCTCCCCAGTGGAGTCGCCAATTTCTGTTGTAGGTGAATCCCCTTGCGGACAAGTGGATTACCTCTTGGTCTCTAGACTCCTAAGGACAAGACAGAAAAGTGATTAACATGGAAACTGACATCCTTTTAGATCTAATCAAGCTAACATATGAAGGAGAAGAATAAATATATGTACGGTGTTAACGACGTTTATCCCTGCAAAGTCCAGGTTGAGATTCTATCTTGAGCTCCCTGATAGGTCCTGTAGAACAAACAAATATACAATAGACTTACTACTCTACTGAGATTATCTCAAATATAGATCCATCTACTATAGACAAAATCATGTGGAACAATCATAATTTTGAAAGAAATAGGCCAAGCATTGGTATATTGATGAGAACAAGTAAAAGTACTTACAATCCTTTGATGAAGGTGCAACAACTTCTTCCAGTTCTCCTTGTCCAACCCCTTTTCTCAAGTAATCTAAAATGATTGCTTTGATGACATATCCTCTGTTAATACCACTTGCAGGATCATAAGTTTGGTATCAATCTCTAGTCTCCACCCTTCTCTATATGTTTCCTATGAGATCATAGGTTTCATACCTCCAATCTTTTTCATGTACCTTTCACAATGAGAATGACTCATTATATAACCTTGGAGAGGCCCAAACACTTGAGATATATTTGGGATAAGTTGAGGATTCATCTCCTTCATTTGAGGATCTTCCCTAAGATCATGCCTTGACCCAAGATTCAAACCTAACTACCTTCAGTTATTGAGGGGATTGTCCCCTGATTTCCTCCAACAAACCAAAAATTCACTCAGAAAGGGTAGTGCTCCCCCAAAAGGATGCACAATGCACTCAAACACTCCCCCAAAGAGGCCCAGGTAGCACTAGCACTCCCTGACAGTGGGTAGGGGAGTGCTCCTCTCCAAAATCCATTTTTTAGTGATTCTTTCAGTGGCAAAAGGTTTGTACTCCCTGTCAAGTGATTTCTCTTCTTCAAAACTAGTCTTTTAGGTGTCTTAAGTGTATTTATGATGTCGTTAGAGGCATGACATAGGAAATATGAATATATGATGTTTGTGACACTTGCAAAACTTGTAGTCAATATGCGACACTTGCGAACAAGATGCGACACTTACAACACTTGTAATGATGACACAATGCACTCAAACACTCCCCCAAAGAGGCCCAGGTAGCACTAGCACTCCCTGACAGTGGGTAGGGGAGTGCTCCTCTCCAAAATCCATTTTTTAGTGATTCTTTCAGTGGCAAAAGGTTTGTACTCCCTGTCAAGTGATTTCTCTTCTTCAAAACTAGTCTTTTAGGTGTCTTAAGTGTATTTATGATGTCGTTAGAGGCATGACATAGGAAATATGAATATATGATGTTTGTGACACTTGCAAAACTTGTAGTCAATATGCGACACTTGCGAACAAGATGCGACACTTACAACACTTGTAATGATGACACTTGTGACACTATCGAAGTGAGTAATTTTGAGGTGTAACAACAATAGGAACCAAACCTGCCACTGAGGCCCAATTATACTCTGCAATGTTTAGTAGTCGAATGGTTCTCCAGATCTTGCGATTTGGCCAAATTATCGATGGGCTTTACGTTTTCTTGTGAAGGCTCTTCCTTTAGTTTGGACTATTCTCTTTTGTATATTTTATCTTGGGTGGGACCGATATGAGATGTAAGCTGGTATAAACCAACTTGGAAAAAAAAATGGAATTAAGCTTAACTAAGGGGAAGAGGTTGAACTTGGGATAACTTATTTCTCAAGCATGCAGATGACAATTTTATACCACAGGCCTAGTACTAATAAATTAACCATGTGAGCATCCAATTATTGTCTGAGATAATAACTACCAGAAAGGAAACACATATGCAATGAGATAATGGCAAGACAAATAATTCATCTACCAGAACGATTCATCACATAATAACACAACGATTCATCTTCATCATTAAAGAAAAGAACAAAAAAACATTGCACGAGATAACTTGACAACATAATCAATTTCTCTTACTCATTACATCATGATTCATGAAACATGATAGGAAATAGTTCTTCTCCACGTCCAATCACACATGCAGTTGATGAAAATAACTTGTCTTTGGTACAAAAGGACTTCTCACTTCAAATAAGATTCAGAATAATTCTCAACAACTAGAAATAAAGAGTTCTTGCCACAACCATCAACCCTTAACTAATTGGTCGATGTCTTTATTTATAATCTAAAGTTCAACTGAAAACAACGGCTAAGTGCGGTTTAAGAAAAGCAAAATACGCCACATGGCGTCATCTTCTAATAGTTTCTTTAAATATCAACTCAATATAGTTCTTTGAAAGGATGAATTTTCTCATACTCGGCCAACTGATAAAAAGTTTGTCATAGGTTTGAGCCCATGGAAACCGGTGTTGTTCCATGAGAGCCACGTATAATCCTCTGATCTCCACCGCATGCGCTCAATACTTTACTAGACTGGTGTTTAACTGTTGTAGCACGGTTTGAGCCTTCATTGTATGTTCCATAAATATTTGCACTTGTCCTGGCGACGTATCGGTCACCTTGGATAGCACTTTGGCCCATAGCGAGTCTTTCTTGGAATGTGATCCGACTACGTTGCATAATTCGATGAATTTTTTGGGGTCGCTGAACTCAGGGAGTCCTATATCCTTCATTGCTTCGTTGATTTTACTCCAATGCCTCTCTCATTTTTCCCATTGCTTTTTAATTTCTCTGTGTGGTTCCTGGGACATATTATCCCAATACTCAGCTGATCACTTCATAGGATCAAGACTGCTTTTGCCCAACACTCAGATTCTATGTTCTTATTTATCTTGACCTACCTGGACTGCATCGATGTATTCGAGTTGTTATACATATTTCAGTGCCATTTCATGCCATCACTCCACATCCCTCCATGTTGCGAGTGCCATGAGAGTGTCTTCCTAGATCTCAACTATCTTCGCAGTGAACAGGTGCCACTCATGTGTGAACCTGTTGTAAGATGCTTTGAACTCACTTCTCAGATAAACTGTGGTCTGCGTGGTTCCCTTATAGTATTCATCCAAATGGAAAAAATGCTCTAGCTACTTCAGGGTGGTGACCAACTATTTTTCATCTTGTTTAGCTCTATCTAGGGTGGCATATGAAATTTCCATCCCTGTGTCGATGAGCTCGGATGTTCTGACATTTTTTGTGTTTATCAAATCCTCCTTTGTGGTGATGTGGAAGGAGAGATCCAATGTTATTATCCTTGTATTCATGGTTCTTTGGATGATGGCCATCTTATTTTGATCGTAGGAGATCACATAGATATCATCCACCTCGTCCACCAGTTCAGGAATTTGCTGATCACCCCATGTAATCGTGTTTCCTAGATTTCTAGCGGTGTATACTTGTTCTAGATTGTGTTCTTGAACTTTCTCATTATACTCTGAGGGCTCAGCCTCTGTCTGTTTCTTATCGGGGATCTGTGTATCAATTGAAAAAGAGACATCGGGAAAAGACCCGATACTCACTTGCTCTTGGGTAGTTGAATTGTCGACTTTCTTTTGTGGAGATCCTCCTTTTGGCTCGTCTGGTTCCAG
This sequence comes from Picea glauca, assembly GCA_000966675.3. NCBI lineage: Eukaryota > Viridiplantae > Streptophyta > Pinopsida > Pinales > Pinaceae > Picea > Picea glauca. Next base: position 992,080 of record JZKD02S2229431.1, read on the forward strand.
CTTACCATTCGATTCGTCGGTTTGGGTCTTCGAAGCTTTGGGGTTATTTGTGTCGAGAACATTTTCGATTTATTTTTCCTTTCATGGGATTTCCTGGATCTATACCTCTAGATCAAGAAAAGTAGGCTTCTCATATCCCTTTTCTTCTTGGATCTGCATAGGGGTCCCAAGAGATGTCTCTGGGCTCTCATCATCGCTATATATATTTATAAGTTCACTCAAAGGATTAGGCGTGACTTCTCCCACTGATACTTGGCCCACCTTTGGCTAAATCATCTTACCTGCCGGCAGTCCGATCGGTGGCCTTGTGGAATCATGGTTATTAGACCCATTGTTATTACCATGGTTTATGGAATCAGGGCCACTCACCCCCGCTAGGATTTCTTCTTGACTTTCACTTGGACATTTTGGCACTACGATGAGCTCTAGGTTGTCCTGCATATGATTCATTAGCCACTAGTCCTACTGATACATGAGTCCCCCATCCCTTGCACATTTTGAACCTCACAGAGATCCGTGTCTAGTATCGGGGATACTTGGGAAATATCCACCACTCTAGTGACTCCCTTGGGTAATCCCATCACTTCTAATGAGGTAATTTCTTCTTTGTTCTTGTTGGTCTCCTGAAATATTTGTTCAAGGAATGATTCTTTCTCATCCCAACTCAAAGCCTTGAATTTGGTTACCTTGGGGTCTGCCATCATTGTGACTACTTCATTCCAGTCTTGAACATTTTCGGTGAAGCTCTCGTCCTCAAATATGTCATGGGTGTATGGATAGAAGGAATATACTTGGGAAACATGTTTCAAAACTAAACCTTTAGGGTCATGCTTGCAAAAGAGACCAGTATGGAATCGAAAATCCAATTGGATTAACCCTTCTAGCTTGGCCTGAGTTGTGTCTTTCACCATGTAGAAACCAACATGAAACCCATAAGGTATGAATGCCCGCTTCTTATCCTTTACCAAAGTAGCATTGTACCCTTGTAGGATGGTCTGATAGCATATTTCCCCTACTATTAGTCGATCAAGGAAATAGGCATGTAGTAGATGAGGTGCTCTGATGGCGCCAAAAACCTTGATGTAGGTGTTGCGCTCATCCAGATACCAGTGGCCAACCTTCGATATAATATTTTTGGCTGTGTCTGACAAACTTGGACATTCCTTTTTGAATAGGAACAAGTAAATGTGTGTGATAACCTGGTCACATATGAGAGAATATGATTTCTTGTACATGTTCTCCCACAAGATGTTGAAATAAACATGGACAGGGAGCTCTGAGGTGTGCCAATTTAATTTCATACCAGTGAAAGCATTTTTGGCGCAGACAACATCCAAAAGATAATATTCCATGTAAAAGGATTGGGTTTCTCCCTCTTTCGGCATTTGAGCTTTTCGTATTAAAGTGCTCAACTATTTGGAGATGATAGCACCCCATTTTAAAACTATTACAAAAATGGCCATGGTATACGCTAGAGGCATTCAAACTTCTGAAAACCTGGAGCAATATTTTTCCCCATGCAATCTGTAGAGGAGATCCATTAGATAGATGTAAGGTTCTCTAAGGTTGGTCGTTGGGTACCATCTGGAGGTCCGATTGGTGAATTTTTTATCCTCTCTCCACTAGGAAGACATCGTCTTACTGGTATCGTGCTTCTCATAGAATATCAAAACAAAATAATTATTCAACCTCTCTTCCAGCTCTCTGAGCTTGTAATAATTCTCCAATTATGGAAGGAAAACATTGACACACCCGCCATTTTCATTGTTAATAAAACATTTTTGTGTGTTAGTGTGATCAATAAGCCATTTCATGAATTCAATGCAGGGAAATACCAGAGTCTTGCTTGCCACCATGTGTAGATATGCCTTTCAGACATTCAGGAGTACTTCATCACCGAGTCTTCCCGTATCACGATCACTATGAGGAGTATATTTGGAGAGTTCTTCCCTATTAATCCTCATGAAAATTTCTTCCCAACATGGGAATACTATCTTGGTCCCAATGTTCACCTCTGTGTCTCCAAAGGTTGGGGGTTGATCGAAAGCTTTCTTGGTGGCGGTTTTCATGATGGGCACTTGTTTTGGAGAGAATTCCAATTTTCTCACCACCATCGGGGAGGAACCTTCTCCCACCTCTGGTTCTTGTATCTTTGGAGCTCTCAGATATTTCTTGGTGGTGGGTTTCTTCGAGGCATCGTTCCTGCAATTGAGGAAAATCTTCATGCAGGTGCGTAGGGTGACATTGGATAAAGTGTATGAAACAAAGCATAGAATATCCATATACTGGTACATACCTGTAACACTTGATAAACTGTTTTTTTTATACTCACTGGACCTTGGAAGTTATCCCCAGACTTCTCATTTCATTCCTCTGGATGATCTAGATTCCTTCATGCACAAAATAACCCTATTTTCAATGACTTAGAGAATATAATGGGAGAGATCCTACCAGTCGTATGAACCAATTAATATGATTAATGGGTGAAATTAAAAAAAATCTACCGCCGAAACTCTGCAAATAAATTCTACGTGGGTTGATGATGGAGCCGCAGGGGGGGGGGGGAGCATTGTATTGGCAGGTTCTAACAGTCCTTTGATTCGTGCACGAATCAACAATTAGTGCGATATTGTGGAATTAATTAACCTTTAAATGTGTCGTATCTAGCGTATCTCAGAGAAAAAACATCCCATCGCGTCATCTTGTTAGTGGGTAGATCCGGAATTGGTGATATTCTCATGCAAGTTTCCGTCGATATCCTCATGAAAAAAATTCTGACGCCGAAAACGTCTCGGAGGTCAGTGATTATTATTTCATCTTTCGTTCAATGCTTATTCTTTTAACATTTCGCCGATGCCGAATTGATCAGTCATCGACAACATTCTTGGTGGTGCTTGTCTCAAAATAAATTTTGCGTTTGCCGATGCCGATGAATATCGGGGCTCAACAACTTTGGTTTTGTCTAGTGTTCTCTTTCACGCTCAATCCTTCCCGATGTCGAAATCCTTAAGCACATCCGGGAAAACTTTGACTATCATTTCTCTAATTTAGATATTAGTATTTTAAGTTAATGATTTTCACATGTCTAAGAAAGATTTTAAAGACTTAATGAGAAACAAAAATGATAAGAAAAGGAAACATTTTCCATATCAGACAATGCCAAAAGAACAAGTGGTACCCAAAAAGTGAAATTTTACGTAGACTTTTTAGGGTGTGTTGAGTGCTCAAAAAATGGCGACTCACTGGGTGAACACATAATATCTGTTCTTCCTTCATGCTTCGACTGGCATGTGAATGATGAGTTTAGAATAGAGTTCGCTATGTTGCATGAATTAAGGTCAACCATTGTCCTGCTAAACAAAACTTTCAAAAGAGTAGAAATCTAGAAAGCAAAATAAAACCAAAAAGGAAAAGTATTTCAAAATCCTGAAAACACTAAAACAAGATGCCCCCCCCCCTTTTTTATTTTATTTTTTTTATTGGAAATATTGTTTGAGGGCTTGGCCATTTACTGGGAGGGTGTTAGGATCCCCCCTTAGATTCTGTGACCAATAATTTCCTGCCCCAATCTTCTCAGCCACCTGGAAAGGTCTAAGACATAGATTCTGAAACTTAGAATGTTTACCTTTCGGATCATTTGCTCTGTCCCATTTCAGTACTAAGTCTCCTGTTTCAAAATCCTTCTATTTGGCCTTATGCTTGTCAAAACATCAATTCACTATATTTTGGTGAGCTATGAATTTTGACTTATCCTTTTCTCTCTATTCTTCTATCATGAGCAGAGTATCAATTCTTTGTTGTATGACCGATGAAGGATCCCCGTTGGAATCTTGGGCTAGTTGAAGAGATGGGAGATAAATCCCATTTGGGAGAATGGCTTCTTATCCGTAAACTAGGAAGTATGTGGAATTTATGATGGGTTCTTTGGGTGTGACCCTATTGGCCCACAAAGCATTATGGAGTAGATTATGCCAATTCCTTTGGTTATTTGCAACCGTCTTCTTTAGTATTCTTTCTAGGTTCTTATTGGTCGATTCTGCCACCCCGTTTCCCTGTGGATATTAATTTGTAGAGTACCTAATTATGATTCCTTTGTCCAAAGAAAACTCTGCCAGTCAGGTGGAAGAGAAGTAAGCTAAATTATCAAAAACTAGGACAGAAGGGACACCAAACCTCATGATTAGTTGTTTCTCTATGAATTGGATCACCACTTTTTCATTTACATGAGTTAAAGGGATAGACTCTACCCATTTTGTGAAGTAATTAGTGGCAGTCAGAATGTACTTGTGATGTTTTGAAGAGCTTGGTGTGATTTCTCCTATGATATCTAAACCCCATTGCTCAAAAGGCCTAGAGACAATAACTGGCTGGAGTGGGATTGCTTCTCTCTTATCCCTCTCGGTGCTTACTTGACAAGTTTTACAGTTTCTAGCATAGGTATGGGCATAGTTGAATAAGTTGGGCCAATAATAACCAACTCTCAGTATCTTGTGAGCGGTGGTATTTCCTGCGAAATTCCCACCGACAAGGCCATCGTGGAGTTCCTTCAGGACCTTGGCTACATATTTACATTCAAGACATCTTAAGAGTAATCCATCATAATTAATCTGGAAGAGTACCGAATTTATGAGGTGGTATTGTGCAGATTTTAACTTGAGAGCTCTCCTTTCCCTGGGGTTGAGATTTTTTGGGTAGGCCCTATGGTGTAGGAGGTAGGTTAGATTCTTATACCAAGAATCGATCCCTGGGGAAATGTATGAAGCTTCAACACACTATAATTCCATTTCATTCTCCCATCTAGAATCTTCATTTTCTTGGTCTTGGGATTCAATTGCGAGTTTGCACAACCCTTTCCCCTTAACAAGTTTGGAAGGTTTTATATCTAGATAAAATTATTGGACTATTTCCATCTAGTTCCCTCTTCTTTCCCCCATCTCTTGCTGAGTAAACAAGGATCAGACTACAGGGTGAGTCACAATCACTTTGGTTCTTGAGGATGTAAGACTTGAAGTGTTTTACTGCCTTGTATACCGCATAGGACTATTTGTCAACAATAAGAGAGTTAAGCTCGGCTCCCTGGAGATTAGTGCTCATGAATGAAACCAGAGATTCATTGCCTTCATCATACTTTTGAGTCAATACTGCAGCTAATGACTGGTCGGAGGCGAAAATATAGAGGAAGAAATCCCTATTTAAATCGAGACTTCATAGCACAAAGGCCCAAGATATAGTAGTTTTAATATTGTTGAAAGAATCCTTTTGTTCATCATCCCACTTAAATTCAACATTTTTGTGAATCATATTTTGTAAGGGTTTGATGATTTCCACGGAATCGGGAGTACATTTCCTCACAAAATTGATTTGTCCAAAAAAGGACTACATAGATTTCTTGTTATGGGGCAACAAGAGTTGAGCTATGGCTTTAATCCTTTCTAGGTCTATGCGAATACCTGCTTGGGATATAATATGACCTAACAACTTACATTCCTCGACGTCGAAAATAGTTTTCTTTGGATTTAAGGATATACCATATTTCCTACACCTTTCGAAAATATGAGTTAAGTGTTGGATGTGTTCTTCTCTATTCTTTGAATACACAGTTACATCGTCTAGATAAACTACCACACACTTGTTTATTAGTACCCAAAATATTATGCCATGGCCCTTTAGAAGGTTGCTCCTACATTGATTAACCCAAAAGGCATGCGTTTATAAGCAAAGGTTCCCCACTTGGTTCAGAAGGTAGTTTTTAAATGATCCTCCTCTGAAACCAAGACTTGGTTGTAACTTGAGAAACCGTCCAGCAGGGATAAAATAGTTGAGCCAGACACAGTCTGCAGGAGTTTCTCCATTGGTGGGATTGGGTAATTGTCCTTTTCTGAAGCTCTGTTGAGATTTGTAAAATCTACTCATAAGCAAATTTCTCGAGACTTTTCCCTCACAGGAACCAGATTTGCTACCCATGCAGAATGCCTGACTTGGAAAATGATCTTGGCATCTAAAAGTTTCTTTAATTCTTGATACATGAGAGGCTCTAGGGATCTGTGATACCATCAGAGCTTCTGTTGGAAAGGTTTCACCTTAGGTTTCAACGGTATAGTGTGTTGAATGATCCATATATCGCAGGTTCTCAGGTCTCAGTAGGACCATACGAAGACATATTGATATTGTCTGAACAGTTTGAGATAAGACTTTATTTCCTCTTTAGATATGGTTTTACTAAGATTCACATTCTTTGGATTCTCCAGGGTTCCGAGATTTATAGTTTCATGTAGGGGACAAGAGCTTCCGGTCTTTGCATTCTTAGGCCCCCTAAAGCATTCTTTCAAGTCAAACAAACTTTCTAGATTATATATACCCTTAGGGATGATGTGAGATTTTGATCTATCAATAGGCTGGCCTATTCGAGGATTAGTTTCCATCGCTTGCTCCTAGAATACCTCATCATCAATGGATAAATATTTGAAATTGTCTTGGTTAGTTAGGAAGTTTATGATCTGTTCATATCCTTCAAATACCTTCCAATTAGAGATATTGTTAGGCACCAATGGTTTGTAGAGTAGTTCCACAGTGAACCGGGAGGATTCATAGTCATATAGAGGTGACAGCCTCAAAGCCGTTGTGGCCAGGGAATCAGAAAGGATGTTCTTTTCTCTGGGGATCATGGTGATATTGAAAGAATCAAAATGATCCCTTAACCCATGCACTTCCTACTTATAATTCTTCAGGTGTGGGGAATTGTAGTGTATAGTATTCCTTACTTGTCTAACGATAATCTCTGAGTCCTTGAAAACTTTCAATTCTTTGATGTTCAATTCTATGGATTTTTTTAACCCTTGTACTAGAGATTCATACTTGATGGTGTTATTGGTGCATTCAAATTCTAGTCTATAGGACAAGAAATAAGGTTTACCTTTTGGATCAATGAGGATGAACCTTTCCCCCGATCCCTCTTACGACTTAGATCCATCAAAGTATATGGTCCAACTTTTTGAATGACAATCTCCCTCTTCTTATTGCTTATTTATTTTTAGTTTTCCTATCTCTTGTTCCATAACTTCTAACACAAGGTCTTGGCCGAAGAGGGTGTCTTCTGTCGGTATCGATGATTTCTCTTGGAAAACCATTTTAGATTTTTGAGTGAAGGGGACATAAGATAAGGGAGGAGAAAAGTTTTCGAAGTGGGAATCATAGGAATAATTTTCTAGCACGGGAAAATCTGTAGACAAGGGTTCATTCAGGGTTTCTATATTAGTGACCGTATGTTTTAGATATCTCTCCCTATTGATTCTGATCATATTGTTGTATCCCTTCAATGGTAACCAAATGTGTGCCTATTCTGTGCTAAAGTACCCATTTAACTTCTTTGACCAATATCAACTTAGTAATAACCCATAGGCCTTTGGGATGTCTACCACGATAATGTCAATCACTTGTACAAATTTAGGATGTGTCGCTATTCTGATCATTACATCCTTGAGTTCCCCTATGACTTTGACCTGGGTCTTGTCTAGCTATATCACGTGTTTGTCGCTCTATAGAGGAACGCCATTTAATTTTTGACAAGTTGACAAGGGAATAACGCTGGAAGATGATCCTAAATCTACCAAACAATTATGAAGGTTCCTATTGAAAACTTTGAATGTTGAGGAAAGGTGGGACAAAAGGCTTCCCCTTCTTATCTTTTGAACATGTATTCATAGTTGGTTTATTTATGGAGTCTGTGGAAGCTAGATTTCTTTCATGACCATTGCTAGTCGTAGGGTCTTCTACTGAGTTCAAAGATTGTAGGGTCTAGGGTCTTCTACTAAGGGATCCTACATATGTACATGATTGATATGTTAGCCCTTAACTTCTTCAAATATTCAACTACGTTGTAATCGAGTTTGGGTGATTCTCGAGTATTGATGCTTATAGGTTTCTTACTGGGAAAAAAAGGTGTTTTCGAGCGATCGGGGGATGTCTTGTCTCTTGAAGTTTGGGTAGAAGTTATGTCTTTTGCGACAGGTGGACCTTTACTGCACGTTTGCACCACTGATACCTCGACAGGTGGTTCTTGAGACTCAAATAGGTCGTCGGAAGGCATGATCAAGTCGGGATCCCATATCAACATGGTTTATCTTGTGGTATATCAACCTCTTCCTGGTCCGAAATATTCATAACTGAATTGCTAAATCGTTCGGTCAGGGAGACTTCGTCTAGAAACCAATTGACCATCAAATTCATGGCGTGAACCCATTAAGGGAAGTCTCTTTAGGAGTGGTTTTCCTGGTGATAGTATAGAAAGAATTAGATGCCACATTCCCTATATCGATATTTAAGTTAGGTGGGGGAGGTTCAATTTCCTTGAATGGTGGGTTCCTTTTAAAGAAAGGCTTGTAGGGCCTATGGTCTTGGTTTCCTTCCCTTGCATTTCTCTTCATGTCTATGATATCGTTTGATAGTTTCTTAACCATGCGTTTTAGATCTTCTATGTCTCCACTATCTTTGTCAGGAGTCTGTTCTGCTTGTTTCCCCGACGGTCTAGTCAATAGGAGTCCTTTCCTAGGGGGAGGTTGAGATTCTTTCTTAACTAATGAAACCTAGCCTTATTTACACCCTTCCATCTGGAATTCTATCATTTTGTCTTCTTTGAGATTCTCAGCTAGGGTTTGTTTATCATCCCTTTTTACGAACATGGAAATGGAAGCTGGGAGAGCGTTAGCATAAACTTCGATTTGCAATTCTCGAGTTGGCTTAGCTTTGGGATGGAAATTGTTCAATATATTTGTGAATATTTTATTGAAGTCTTTGACCCTTTCTTCCAAAATCACGGTGGCAGTGAACAACTCGACCATCAGAGCTCCCGTAGTAGTTTCTTCGACAAATTTGTCTAGAAAATATTTATGGAACTTCATCCTGCTAGTTATAGATCCTATCGACAGGTTGAAGTACCATTTGGAAGCCAAATTTTCAAACATATAGGGGAAAAGTATGCATAATACATCTTCATGTTGGGCATTCATAAGCCTGATCGCTAGTATAAATTTCTTGATATGATCTTCAGGAAATCCATAGGTTTTGGGATTGAACTTGGGAAGAAACTTCTCTGGATGACGGGGAAGGTTATGAACTAGTCCTGGGAGGGCCAAAGCATGTCTGGCTAACTAGGGTTGATTGTTCATAGGCAGGTTCCCCCTTTCATCATTATGGTCGTTGTTTCCTTCCATATCTTCAGACTCTAAGTTAAACTCCTCTTCTTCTGAAAAATTGTTCTACTCAGAGACGTCGTCAACTGGCGTTTTGGGTATCAAATCAAGAGGTTTTTGGATTTCGGTAATTGTGAAATCTATTAAGTCTTCTACCGAGTGTACGAAAACCTCGTCGAGAGTACTAACTGCTGGTCTGATTTGATTTTTTCTTCGAGGGAGTATGGGAGCTAAGGACAACACACTGATCTGTCGAGCGTAGGCTCTTGTGATCCTTTTGAATTGATTTACTTCCTCATGAGGAAGAGTGTAAGGTATGTTAGGGTGAAAAGGTTCTTCCTCGGGCTGGGGTGAGTTACTCATTCCAGGAGTACTCAGCATGTGTGGGTTGTCTTGGGAATGACTAGCCATGCATGTGGGATATCTTGGGAATGACTAGCCATGCACGTGGGTTGTTTTGAATCTATAGGTTGTTTGAAATACTCTGTAGAATATATATCTAGCCATTCATTCTCAGGCCCTCCTTTTAGATCCAATTCTGTTGATGGGTATTAAATCCCTTGACTCAACAATAGGAACCAAACCCACCATTGAGGCCCAATTAGACTCTGGAGCATTTAATAGTGGAATGGTTCTCCAGATCTTGTGATCCAGCCAAATTATCGATGGGATTTATGTTTTATTGTGAAGGATCTTCCTTCAATTTGGAATATTCTCTTTTGTATATTTTCTCTTGGTTGGGACCGATATGATATGTAAGCCGGTATAAACAAACTTGGAAACAAAAATGGAATTAAGATTAACTAAGGGGAAGAGGTTGAACTTGGGATAACCTGTTGCTCAAGCATGCAGATGACAATTTTATACCACAGGCCTAGTACTAACACATTAACCATGTGAGCATCCAATTATTATTTGAGATACTAACTACCAGAAATAAAACACATATGCAATGAGATAATGGCAAGAAAAATAATTCATCTACCTGAACCATTCATCACATAATAACACAATGATTCATCTTCATCATTAAAACAAAGAACAATAAAAAATTGCACCAGATAACTTGAAAAAAAAATTAACTGTTCTTACTCATTACATCATCATTCATGAAACATGATAAGAAATAGTTCTTCTCCATGTCCAATCACACATGCAGTTGATGAAAATAACTTGTCTTTGGTCCAGAAGGAATTCTCACTTCAAAGCAGCTTCAAAATAATTCTTAACAACCAAAAAGAAAGAGTTCTTGCCACAACCATCAACCCCTAACTAATTGGTTGATGTCTTTATTTATAATCTAAATTTCAACTGAAAACAATGGCTAAGTGCAGTTTAAGCAAAGAAAAATACACCACGTGGCATCATCTTATAACAGTTTCTTTAATAGTCAACTCAAGATAGTTCTTTGAAAGGATGATTTTTCTCATACTCATACCAACTGATAAATTGTTCGTCACAGGTTTGAGCCCATGGAAACTGGTGTTGTTCCATCAGAACCACGTAGAATCCTTTGATCTCCATCACATGCGCTCGATACTTCACTAGACTGGTGTTTAATTGTTGTAGAACGGTTTGAGCCTTCATTGAATGTTCACATTTTTCCCATTGCTTTTGAATTTCTCTGTGTGGTTCCTGGGACATCTTAGTCCAATACTCAGCCAATCGCTTCATACGATCAAGACTACCTTTTCCTAACACTTGGATGTCGTGTTCTTATTTATCTCGACCTTGCTGGACTGCATCAATGTATTCGAGTTGTTCTACGGCTTGTTGTGCCCTTTCATGCCACCACTCCACATACTTTCATGTTTCGAGTGCCATGAGAGTGTCTTCTTGGAGATCGACTATATTCTCACTAAAAAGGTGTCGCTTGTGTGTGAAACTGTTGTAATCCGCTTCAAACTCGCTTCTTAGATAAACTGTGGTTTGATTGGTTCCCTTATAGTATTCAAACAAATGGCACAAATTATCTAGATCCTTCAGGGCGGTGGGCAACTCTTTTTATTCTTGTTTATCTCTATTGAGGTGGCATCCAAAATCACCATCCACGCGTCGATGAGCTCAGATGTTCTAACAATTTTTGTGTTTATCAAATCATCCGCTGTGGTGATGAGGATGGAGCGATCCAACATGATTATCCTTTTATTTATGGTTCTTTGGACGATGGCCCTCTTCTTTTGATCGTAGGAGATCACATAGATATCGACCACCTCATCCACTGGTTCAGGAATCTGCTAATCACCCCATGTAAGTGTGTTTCCCAGATTTCTAGCGGTGTATACTTGTTCTAGATCATGTTCTTGAACTTTATCGTTATACTCCGAGGGATTAGTCTCTACCTGTTTCTTATCAGGGATTTGAGTATCAAGCAAAAAAGAGACATCGAGAAAAGACCTGATACTCACTTTCTCATGGGAAGTTGAATCACCGACTTCATTTTGTGGGGATCCTCCATTTAGCTCATCCGGTTTTGACTTACCCTTCGAGTCCTCGGTTCGGGTCTTTGACTCTTTGAGGTTCTTTGTGTCAGGAACATTTTTGGTTTATTTTTCCTTTCATGGGATTTATTAGATCTAGACCTAGAGATCAAGAAAATAATCCTTCTCAGGTCCCTTTTCTTATTGTATCTTCACAAGGGTCCCAAGAGATGTCTCCAGGCTCTCATCATCGCTATATATATTTATAAATTCACTCAAAAGATTAGGCACGCCTTCTCCAACTAATACTCGATCCACCTCTGGTTGAATCATCACACCTGCTGGAAGTCCAACCATAGGCCTTGTGGAATTAGGGTCATTAGACCCATTTTTATTACTAGGGTTTATGGAATCAGGGCCGCTCGCCCCCACTGTGCTTTCTTCTGGACTTTCGCTTTGACATTTTGGCACTACGATAAGCTCCAGGTTTTCCTACATATGCTTCATTAGCCTTTGAGCTTGTTGATACATGAGTCCCCCCATTCCCTACACATTTTGAACCTCGAAAAGATCCATGTCTAGTATCGGGGCTACCTGGGCAATCTCCACCGCTTGGGTGACTCCCTTGGGTAATCCCACTGCTTCTACTGATGTCATTTCTTCTCCGGTCTTGATGGTCTCTTGAACTGTTTGTTCAAGGACTGATGCTTTCTCATCCTAGCTCAGATCCTTGAATCTAGTTTCCTTAGGGTCTTCCATCCTTGCGATCACTTCATTCCAATCTTGAGCATTTTCGATGAAGATATCGTCCTCAAATATATCATGGGTGTATGGCCAGCAGGAATATACTTGGGATGCGTGCTTCAAAACTAATCCTTTAGGGTCATGCTTGTGAAAGAGACTAGTTTTCAATTGAAACTCCAATTGGCTTAACCCTTCTTTCTTGGCCTGAGGTGTGTCTTTCAGCATGTACAAACCAACATGAACCCATAAGGTATGAAGGCCTGCTTCTTATCCTTTACCAAAGTATCATTGTACCCTTGCAGGATGGTCTAATAACATATTTACCATACTATTAGTTAGTCAGGGACATAGAAAGGTAGCATATGAGGTTCTCTTAAAACCCTTATGTAGGTGTCGCGCTCATCCAGATACCAGTGGACAACCTTCGATATAATCTTTTTGGCTGAGTATGACAACCTTGGACATTCCTTTTTGAATAGAAACAAGTAAATGTGTGCGATAAACTAGTCGCAGATGAGAGAATAGGATTTCTTGTACCTGTTCTCCCACAAGATGCCTAAATAAACATGGATTGGGAGCTCTGAGGTGTGCCAGTTTAAGTTCATTCCAATGAAATAATTTATGGTGCAGATGATGTCCAAAAGATAAGATGCCATGTAAAAGGACAAGTTTTCTCCCTCTTTTAGCATTTGAGTTTTTCGTATGAAAGTGCTCAGCTATTTGGAGATGATTTCACCCCAGTTGAAACCTATTCCAGAAATGGCCACAATATACGCTAGAGGCATCCAAGCTTCTGAAAACCTAGAGAAATATATTTCCCCATGCAATCTGCAGAGGAGAGCCATTAGATACATGTAAGGTTCTCTAAGGTTGGCCGTTGGGTACCAGCTGGAGGTCCGATTGGTGAACTTTTTATCCTCTCTCCACCAGGAAGCCATCACCTTACGGGTATCATGATTCTCATAGAAGCTCAAAACAAAATCATTATTCAACTGCTCTTCCGACTCTCTGAGCTTGTAATAATTCTACACTTATAATGGAAGTAAAACATTGACACACTCGCCATTGTCAATGTTAATCAAACATTTTTGTATGTTAGTGTGATCAATAAGCCATTTTAGGAGTTCAATGCAGGGAAATATCAGAGTCCTTCTTGCCACCATGTGTAGATACACATTTCAGACATTCAGGAGGAATTCATTGTTGATTCTTCTTGTATCAGGATCACTGTGAGGAGTATATTCAAGGAGTTCTTCCTGCTTAATATTCTTGAAAATTTCTTCCCAACGTGGGAATACTGTCTTGGTCCCAATGTTCACCTTTGTGTCTCTAAAGGCTGGGGTTGATTAAAAGCTTTCTTGGTGGAAATTTTGATGAAGGGAACTGGTTTTGGAGTTAAATCCAATTGTCTAACCACCATTGGGGAGGAACCTACTCCCACCTCTAGTTCCTATAGCTTTGGAGCTCTTGGATATTTCCTGGTGGTGGATTTCTTCAGAGGCATCATTCGTACAACCAGAGACAATCTTCAGGCAAGTGTGTAGGGTGAAAGTGGATAAAGCATATGAAATGAATCATAAAACATCCATAGAATAGTACATACCTGTAATTATTTCTAAACTATTGTTTTTATACTCAATGGACCTTGGAAGTTATCCCCAGACTGCTCGTTTCACTCCTTTGGATGATCCAGATTCCTTCGTGCACAAAATAACCCTATTTTCAATGACTTAGAGAATATAATGGGAGATATCCTTGTTACACGTCAAAATTTCTCAGCTGGATAAGTGTCACATGTCCCTCTCAATTGTCGTAAGTGTCGCATCTTCCCTACAACTTTTGCAAGTGTCGCAAGTTGGTCACTAGTGTCGCAAACGATGTTCAGACATACTGCCATGATAACGACACTAAAGAGGCACTTATAACATGTCACATGACTGAGTTGAAGGAGGAGAACTGGTTTACTGGAATAAAAAAACTCTTGACACCTGAAAGGAACCCTAAAACAAAGGTTTTGAGGGGGAGCGCTCCCCTACTTCAGCCCCAGAAGCGCTGGCGCTCCCCTATAAGGCTCCAGGGAGTGTTATAACACTCCCCAGCCCCCTCTGAAGGAGAGCTTCTTATCTTGAAAGCGCTGGCGCTCCCCTAAGGCTTACTAGGGAGCGGTACAACGCTCTGATGCCCCTTCTAAGGGAGAGCTGCCTAATCTGAGGCGGTAGTTGGCCCGTTGAGGAGAATAAGGGGAGGATATTTCGAGATTAGAAGGCAGTTGTGCTCGAATTCTCAATTTCATCAAGAGATCCCTGATCTAAGGAGAAGGTTCCCAACTTGTTATAAAGATAACTCAAAAGGTTAAGCTACTCTTAACCTATATAAACAGGCTCTATGATGGTGGAAAAGGGGGAAGAACTGAAGTTATGAAACTTATGATCTTGGAAGAAATTCACAGTCAGTCAGAAGAGAGTGATCAGTGAAGCTGCTGTTATCCAGATTGTGGAGCTTTCAGGCAAGGGTTAGATGAAGAGGACTTGACGAAGCTGTCGCATTCGCATCTACGATTGTAAGTACTGCTATTGTTATTCTCATCAATATGACACGCTTGGCCTGTTTCTTTCTAGTTTGTGTCTAATGCCACATGAAATTATCACTAGTTGATAGATCTGTTTTCAAGCTAACATCAATAGAGTAGGAAGCGGTTGTATCTTGTCTTGTCCATAGAACTCAGCGAGGAGCAAAGGATTGGAGCACAACTCGGAGCGTGCAGGGACAAACGTCGATAACAAGGTACTTATGTCATCCTTCCTTCTCATGTGTCAGTTTAGATAGATTTGAAAGGAAGTCAGTGTCCATGTTAAGCACTTTTCTGTCTAGGGTTAAGGTCAATCTCTAGAGGCGATCTACCTATCCGCAGGGAGATTTTCCTACAACAGAAACTAACGACTCCACTGGGGAGATAGCGTCAAATAAAAACCTCTTGTTTGGATTTTTATCCTCATTGACCTTGTTCTATCCCTTGATTGTTTCAGACCTAGTTCACTCCTCTTGATTAATTTCATGAGCTGATTGGCTCCTTACCTTATCACACTCAGCATACTTGTCAAGTTTGAATCCCAATTTTTGGATTTTTTGACATTTCTGGGGATTTTAGACTTTGGCGCCCCTATCCTAGTGTTAACAGAGCACCAATGCTCCCCCATACCCCTTGACAGAGCGCTATAACGCTCCTTACCCTTGGAAACAGAGCGCCAACCTCTTTTTGGCCCAAAAACCCTCCAGAATTGCCTTTTTCAGGGTTTGCCTCTGTGTCTCTTTTGCTGAGTGATCTAGTGAGTCAACTTTTCTTCCCTTTCAGTCTTGACATCTATCTTTTTGAAGAATAAACACCTTGTTAATTGGATCTTGTAGCCTTCTTCACTATTTTCATTGATTTTTTCCTGTTGAGTGGAGTTTTAAACCCATGCATCGTTTTGCTCTCCTCATTAGTTGAGTAAAACCCCTGGTGAAGGTCATCAAAGGCCTACAAACCTCTTCATCCCGATTTCAGTCAAGGTTATTGCTCTTCAACTTTTTCTTTTGGGTGTGAAGTTTGATTTTCCTTTCTTTGATTGTTTCTTTTCTTTCGCTTTTCGTTTCGATCACTATGAAGGGTGTATTGTTTGTGTGACTTTTTCTTGTGCTAGTTTGGTTTTCATTCATACAAGAAAGATAATTAGCAAGACGAGCATTGTGTTGATCATCATCCATACACAAACAATAAAATATATCTTCATGATTGATTGCGTGTATTAGAAGGAATTTAAAAGTTTTGCATTACATCAGGATTTGATTGAGAAAACAATCGTTTGAGGGCATTCCATATTTGTGCTTGTTAGTTGAAAGAACTCTCTCTCTCCCTTAGCTAGATATTCATCGAAAGGAAATGACTGCTTATCATATTCGATGCATTCTTTGGGTCTGAGTCATAATTCCATTTGTTTCACTTCCGTGCACCCCTTTGCGTAAAGAACAGCCATAAAAATCAAACGCTAATTAAAATTTATCTAGAACTTTTTCTTTTTCTAGGATCCTCCACCGACAGTAGACTAAGCTTAGTACTTTGGATTAGGGCTATGAGAATAAATCTCCAAAGTTTCTAAAACAAACAATAGCATCCTGAGTTAGGGAGAGTAAATCCAGTTATCGTATAAGTCTGCCTGGGATCCCCCTCTCACACAGGGGTTACGCACGAGGTCGCATTCGGATAAGCTACGGGGACTAACCCTCCGTGGTTTAAATGATTGTGGTGGTCGGATCGTATTATGGGGATCACTTTGAGGTAAATCCACAATTACTGCGTGGAATCCTTTTAGTTGATTTTGGGCTTGATACCCTGCCCATACGTTCGGATCGGACTGTCGATTGTTCCCGCCCAGGGGTTGACTGTGAATTGGTAACCTTAGTGGCCATAATCTTTAGGGTCTTACACAAGGTGAAGGTGACGGGAAGTCTCATTGTACCTGGAGCAGACATTGGTCAAACTCACTCGGGCTCCTTGGAGGGTAAATCCACAATTACTGTGTGGAAGCTTGCACCAAGGTGTAAGTCTGTTAAGCAGGTCGCCATTGTAACTATTCCACCCCATCCCTGCCCCTTCTGGACTTGATCACGCAACATTGGATTTCATCACCAACTAGTACGGTCATCAAAAGAAGGTGTTGTTTGCTTGGTTGTGATTCTTATATTTTTCTAGCGTGTGTTGTTTCTTTTCGTTAGTTGGCCATAGATTTCTTTCGCCGACTCTTCTCTGCCAACATCGACCCTCCACGCCGCTCACGGAGACTACAGGGACTTCCTCGAGAGAATATGGAAGGAAACACCCCTTTACCCCCTCATTCTACGGAGTCATCTCCTCAACAGAGTGAGGTTCATAATGCTACAAATTCTCAGGAAGAAGTTTCCATCCCTTTGGAGAATTTTTTAATTGTCTCAGAATATCCGAAAGTTTATCGCATTCCAAAGGGATATGAACGACAAATCCTCCACCTGAATTTTGCTGGAGAATTTATTGTCGTCAATCCTTTTGACATTCCGACCGGGTCTTCTCAGAACCCTTTAGCCAGTGACCCTTTTTGGACTGTGGACATTGTTCGGAGTCCACCACGCTTGGTGTGAGATCTTTATGGAACAGGAGAAGGTGTCGATGCATCTTTTTCCTATACTGTACCCCCAAATCATTTCACCGGTACTAGCACTTTTACATCCACACCAACCGTTGGTCCGAACATACCATCCGTCGGCCCAAGGCCTACAATTCCCCTCCAGATAGCCCATTTGACAATGGCCCTGCACATTCCGATTATCCCTGCCGGTAATGCGGTAGTTAATCAAGCCCCGATCGACACACCTGTAACACCAATACCTACACTCCCTTTTGTATTTAGGGCATTGAATGCTTCTTCTACCACCACTGCCCAAACCACTACTCAAATTGTACCGGGAAGTTCCATACCTATCCAACAACCCGGAGGGACTGGTCTTGGTGGTCCTAACCCGATCGGTGGAACTGGTCAGTCATTGGCATCTAGCTTTCAGATCCCGGGAACTCTACCTCAAACTGGGGGGCATACTCTCTTCGGAGGACAAATTCCATTCGGAGGGAACCCTAATGCTGGGGGGCATCCTCCCATTGGAGGACAAAATCCATACGGGGGGCACCCTCATTCTAGGGGGCAACCTCAAGTCGGAGTCCACCATCAACCACAAGGACAAAATGTGTCCGTCGCACCCAATCCGTGGAGCGTCCCTTTTCAAGGAAATATGCATGCCTCCACAGGACAAAATGTTCAGACTCCGCAACAGCCCCCTTATGGAAAAATTCCAAACCCACTCTATAATCCACAAAACCCATCCGGTTATCCTCCGCTCATAAATACTTCTCAAAACATCTCAAATCCTATTTACCTTGGTCAAAACCAACCTCACATGAGAGGGCCCATGAGTTATACTTACCCACATAACCCAGTATTGGGCCCCACTGGTGTTCCTTTGCCACACCAGCATTATCCACAGGTTAACCGACAACTACCTTTTCTAGCTACCCTGGACCTTCCAGACTTGTCTCAGTTAACAAATGATCCCATTTATCATTCCCCGGTTTGGCCAGCTATCCCAGCTAAACTTCCTTCTGATATCCCAAAATTCGATGGGAAGCCTGGAGAAGACCCAAACACTCACGTGATGACCTTCCATTTGTGGTGTTCATCCAACTCCCTCATGGACGATTCGATTCGTTTACGTCTTTTCCAACGAACGCTCATGGGTTCCGCAGCGAAAAGGTATATTGAATTACCACGTGCATATTTTCACGACTTCAACTCCCTTTCCATGTCCTTCCTCACACATTTTCAACTACCCATTCGATACGAGACGGGTACTGAACTATTAACCTCTCTTCATCAGACAACTTCCATACATATCTCTGATCATATCCATGAATGGAGACGTCAACGAAGGCTAATCAAAGCGGTCATTCCCGACCAATTGTTAGCGGAATGGTTCACGAAATCACTATTACCCCAGATCGCTTGTGATGTTGCCATGGGTGGCGTAGTCACTGAGGAAGAAGCCATCGTTCAGGCTCATTACTTGGACTTAGTCTATTCACAATCCGGTACTCTATATGAGTTGATACCAAACTCTACACATGCCACTAACGATCCATCCAAACCATCGATTGTTTCGCATGCGGATGGAGTTATTGGCTCCATCAAAACTCAATCTACTACCCAGTCTACTGGAACAATCTAGCGGCCCGCTTCCAGGGCTACCCCCAGTTCGACTGCACCCTCTTCTACCCCACCTCAAACTCAAGTTTCTGATGTGAATGCGGTCCATTCAACCCCTTCACAATAGCTTGGGGGCAAGAAGAAAGTGAGAAACAAACCAAAGAATAACAACAACAACGAGCAACCTAAGACCCAACCACCAACCCCTGCTGCCGAAAAACAACCACAACGAAAACCAAAATTCCCATGTCTCATTTGTGGTGATGATCACTACACTCGAGATTTACCACATTGCGATGAAGTGGCCAAACTTTTCAAAGGAAATTCACAACCCGTTGTGCTCACTCAGCCTTTTCCGCAGCAACAATCCTTGGTTGCACAAACCCCCATTCCAGGGGGAAATTCCAACCAACCCCATGATGAGGCCTCGACAAGTGCCCACATTTACATGTTTAACGGAGTTAATCTAACAACTCGCTCTACGACATATGACACACCAGTTAAACCTGACAAGCCGAAGATCGCTAACGGTTCCACGTCATACCCATTACCATCCTCCGCCAATCCTCCATCTGTTAACCCTCCATCTGGGCCACTTCAGATTGAGAAACCATCTTTTGAATCTATCCTACGCCCTCCTAAGAGCACCATCTGGAAATCTACATTCAACCCTAATTCATGGGCTGCCCAAAACTACAATATCGTAGAAGATTTGGCCCAAGCCCCGTGTGCCATGTCCGCCTTGGAAGTTCTACAACACTTTCCTAACCAACACAGGACGCTCTTAGCCACTATTGGCGCTTTCGACCTTGAGTCATAAAACTACCTCACGTTTAATCTGGATGATCATGAACTGCGACTCTCCCACCAGCTAGCTTTCCAAATCGATGTGGTTGTTCACAATCAACAAATCCACCGGACTATCCTGGATGAGGGAGCCTCCACCTGTGTCATGTCTCTAGCCTGTTGGAAAGGTTTGAAATCACCTGCCCTTAACAAATCCACTACCATGTTACATGCCTTTGATGGATGAGGTTTTCATCCCCACGGATTATTACAATCCTTAGCCGTTCAGTTGGGCAGAAAAACTGTCACTGTTGACGTCGAGGTGGTCGATGCCCCCCTCAATTACAACCTATTACTTGGAAGAAGTTGGTTCTACGCCATGACCGCCGTCGCTTCGTCGATGTTTCGATGTGTACGATTCCCCCATCAAGGCAAAATTGTTAGCATCGATCAACTTGATTTCTACACACCCGACGCTCGCATCCCTGCTACCAACAATATTCCTTTTCTGGGAGACCACCCGGTTACGTATGAAAGCGTTGGTGTTGGATTATTGAAATATTCTAGCCTCATGGGTACCTTCCCTACACCACTTCCACCTACTGCACATCATATTTCCGCCATCAATATGATCTCGACTATGCCCTATCAATCCTTGAAATCATCAGACCCTTGGGTTGTGCCTAGTCCTTTGGAATTCGATGTGCTCGGAGACACAATGCCACTGATCCCAGCCGAGGCCGCATACGTAGCTATTCAATCCAATTCTCCCTCTTCAAACACTTCACATTCGTTGGCACCCGATACTTATTCAGTGCCCTCTTGGTTAGATTCCCTATCATCTGTCGTCGATTACATTTCCCATATTTTTCCTTTGGATGAATCTATCATGGAAATGCTTAGCATTGACGATCTACCCTGGGATCACAACCACCATTGATCCTCTTTTCTTCCACCATTGGAAGAAATCCAAGACATACGATCTGTCTTCCCCCCCAATGTTACCGAATCTCCGCAATCTCCTATCCTCATGACAAATACTCTCTCTGAGGGGAACATGGGTAACATCTCTACTACATTCACGATTGACATTTCAATCAAAGAATGTATCGTGGAAAACATCAACCTTGGCGCTAATTTCACACCCAACGAAGTGGTCTCTTACACCACTTTATTCAAGGAATTCCGTGATGTCTTCGCATGGAGTTACGAGGAAATGCCAGGGATCCATCCTTCGATCGTCGTACACGAAATCAAAACCTACCTTGACGCAAAACCGGTTCAGCAAAAGCTTTTCCCGGTTCATCCCAAGAAAGTCACAGCTATAAAGGAAGAAGTTGAAAAACTTCTAAAATCTGGCTTCATCTATCCTGTCCCTTTGACCGAATGGGTCTCCAACCTCATTCTGGTTGCTAAGAAACAAGGGACCATCTTTGTTTGCATTGACTATCGAGACCTCAACAAAGATTGTCCTAAGGAAAACTACCATACGCCCTTCATCGACCAAATCATCGATAACTGCGCAGGGAGCGTAATCTTTTCTTTCATGGATATCTTTTCTGGATATAACCAGATTGAAAGCTTGCCTATAGATCAACACAAGATATCGTTTATCTGCCCTTGGGGAACTTTCGCCTATCGAAAGCTACCTTTTGGCCTTAAAAACGCTGGAGCCACTTTCCAGTGAGCCATGTCGTACGCTTTTCATGACATCAAACATATCGCAAAACCGTATCTCGACGATTTACCCGCACATTTGCTACATCGATCCGATCACATTGATCATTTACACGCGATTTTTCTGCGATGTAGGTTCTACCGTATTCATCTGAACCCACACAAATGCATGTTCGCTGTCAAATCTGGTCGACTCCTCGGTTTCATTGTCTCCAAAGATGGGATTAGGGTGGACCCCTTAAAGATCAAGGCCATCTTAACCTTACCTCCACCCACCAATTTAACCCAACTCCAAAGTTTGCAAGGCAAAGCAAACTTTCTTCGCCGTTTTATCTGCAATTATGCCGAGATTACTAAAGGATTTATGCGGTTACTGCAAAAGAACATCCCTTTCATCTGGGATGACGCAGCTCAACGATCATTCGATGCTCTCAAGCATGCTCTGACCCATGCACCTTTGTTACAGCCCCCTGAATATACAAAGGATTATATCCTTTACTTGGCCTCTTCTACTTCCACCATCGCAATGGTGTTAGTCCAAGAAGAATCCAACGGCGAAGAACACGTGATTTATTATCTGAGAAAGAGTTTATCCGGACCCGAACTCAGATATTCACATGTTGAGAAACTGGCTATGGCAGCCGTCATCGCTGCCCAAAGATTCCGTCACTACATCTTATTATGCACCACCACGGTAATCGCAGACTCCAACCCCATGTACCATGTCCTAACATGTCAATTACTTGGGGGAAAATATTCAAAATGGATCGTTATTCTTCAAGAATTCGATCTCGAGTTTACGAAGGTGAAAGCCAAAAAATCCCTGGTGTTTACCGAGATCATCTGTGCTTTTCCTCGTGCCGATGAAAACATCAAACCTAGAGATTCTCTCCCTGATGAATCTCTCTTCCTCATCAACACCTCTGATCCTTGGTACGGAGACATTCTCCTCTACCTTCAAACACAACGTTTTCAACCCAACATCTCTCGCGAAGAGCATCGACGCATTCGTCACCACTCTCGCCGTTATCTCATCCTCGGAGACACTTTATATCGTCGTGGTATCAACACCCTCTTTCGGCGATGTCTAGCTCATGAGGAGGCTGAACACATTCTGAACGATTGTCACCTTGGCGCCTGTGGCGGTCACCTTTCCGGGATGGCCACAGCCCAAAAAATCCTACGTGCCGGCTACTTTTGGCCCTCAATTTTCAAAGATTGTATCGAGGCTGTCAAGAAATGCCCACCCTGCCAAATCTTTAACAAGAAGGCACGCACCCATCCCATACCGCTGCACCCTATTATCGCCATCGACCCCTTTGCAAAATGGGGCATCGATTTCATGCAGTGTAAGCCTACCTCAGCTGGGGGGCACAGTTACATGATCGTCGTCATCGACTACTTCACCAAATGGGTTGAGGCTATGCCTACCTTCCTGAATGATGGACGTACGATAACTCTATTCCTTATCAAGCACATCATAACTCATTTTGGTGTACCATGTGCCATTGTCACTGACCATGGTGCACACTTCAAAAACCATATGATGAGCGAATTACATGTCAAATTGGGTTTTCGTCATGAAAACTCATCCCCTTACTACCCTCAAGTGAACGAACAAGTTGAGGCTATCAAAAAAGTCCTAAAGACCATGATCCAACGCATGGTAGGGGAAAACAAAACATCATGGCATTTACAACTGTTCTCCGCTCTCTGGGCCTATCGCACCTCTGTGAAAACTTCAACTGGATTCACTCCTTTCCAGTTGGTCTATGGCATTGAAGCTGTCCTACCGATCGAGTTTGAGATTCCATCAATCAAACTAAAATTAGAACTCCTGCCCCATACCTCCGCCGAAGAAGAATGATTTTTGTATCTATCCAAACTGGACAAAACACGTCGCGATACTGCTCTCGCCAATGAGGCACATCAAAAATGAATTAAAAGTCAACATGACAAATCCGTCCACCCTCAGACTTTCGCAGAAGGAGACTTAGTCCTTGTTTACGACCAAGCTCATGATAAGTTCGGGACATGAAAGTTAGAACCCATGTGGCATGGTCCCTACATCGTGAAGCATGTCCTACATAAAGGTGCCTACGAATTAGTTGATCATGACGGAACCTCCCTAGGAGAGCCCCGAAATGGGCTTTACCTTAAAAAGTATTATGCCTAGATCACCTAGCATATTGTACTTTGTACATTATTGTATTTAGTTTTGGTGTGTCTATTTCTTTTGTGTGTTCGAGTCTTTACTGTTGCCACTCATGACTGTGCCTGTGTTTTCATGCGCATATGACGTCTTCCTTTCCTATCTTTTCTGGGTTCGTGGATGGCGCTATCCGACATACCCGAAACATCGCTTCAGCAGCTTGGGTTATTTACCAATTTGACCAAGTGGTGAGTTCAGGAGGCATTTGTTTAGGACCAGCAACCAAAAATATGGTAGAATATCATGCTGTCATTGGACTACTGACCCAAGCTTCCTCTCTAGGTATTTCTGGCATCATTATTTACTTAGACTCCCAACTGGTGGTTTTTCAACTCAACCACATCTACGCTATCCGTAGTCCTATCTTGCTATGCCTACACTTGCAAGTTCGTCGTCTCGAATGAATGTTCGATTACATTGAATATAGATACATTTCGAGAGAAATTAATAGTGTTTCAGATTCATTAGCTAATTATATCATGGATCGGTATCTTGCCCACATATAAGATTTAAGGAAAACAAAACTGTACATTTCATGTAAATTAAAACACATCACATACTCGAAACTGTATATA
>JZKD02S2229431.1:1016495-1031722 GCA_000966675.3 Picea glauca
TATATATATATATATATATATATATATATATATATATATATATATATATATGGCGTGACTGAAATCTTTATATTACATCAAAAAGTGTGTAAGAGAGAAAAATATTGGGTCCATCCACCCGTACAACATCCCCTGACAAGGCATACAAAAAACATGATCACGGGGAGACTCTAATCTCCCCGCACTACGTTGTGCTGTGAGTAACATACTACTGCACACACTACATGCCTCAACAAAGAATTGATATTCTATGGCACCCCTACAGTGCGCCGCTGCAGATGTAAAGGCACATCCCCCCTCTGTAGAGGAGGGATACCCATCGTAAGGCCTTGGAGGTTCCTCTCAGCCTTCCGGAGACCTGCCACTGGTACTGCTGGGTCTGCTGCAGCTGGGGCACCTCCACGATGCCCTAGTACTGGTATATCAGCTGGGTGCACTGCTCCCTTGTCTCCATGTTGAAAACAAAAACATTTGTTAAAACTCTTTTACATACCCAAAAAAATACATATACATCAAAAAACAAAAAACTAGACAATAAATGGCTTAGTCTCTTACCTGACTCGTCCCAATCTTCCCCCATGGGCAAAATCAAGTCCATACTCCCACGAAAGTCTACGCCGACATAAGGGAAGTCCTCAATCCAGAGGTACTGCCATCTCAGCCAGGGAAAGAAATCACCAGTAAAGTGGAACTCTGACTCCGAAACTAGCCTTGGAGACAGACTAGTCCACCTCTCCATCCGAGGCTCATCCACTGGTCGTACTACCAGTGCTATATGAGGTTGCATCTGAGGTATGCGCTCTAGAAAAAACGAGACTAAAAACAAGCCATAGCCGAACTGCTTCTGACCAGTCCTACACCGTGAGATCTGTTCCTTCACATTCCGAAGGAACGTCGCACTCCAATTGAACAATGTTGGTTCCAAACACTGAACACCATAGGCCACCTGTGATCTCGATGACAAATGAGCACTAGTGCTACCGGTCACGCTTGTGATAGAAAATAATATAGATCGGAGAGGCAGATCTCGTATATCCTTGATAGGGATCCTGCCCCCTACCAACCTTGCTCCCGGAACGCAGTGGTGTGCCAGATACACATCCACCTACTCAGGTAATGCCCTCTGCCCAGTAAAATATATGGGGACCCCTCTTTTCGAGAGGCCGGTCAAAAAGTACACATCTTCCAACTCAATGGTTAGGAGCTGTGTGCCGATACGGAATCCCTGTTCTGCAACATCCCAAAGGCCAATCATGTGCTCAAGCAATAGAAGCTCCCTCTTCATTTTTCGCAATTTGAAAAACTTGAGAAAGCCATAGGCCCGCAAAGCAGCCCGCGTACGAGGACTCCATAGAGAAACTAAATCATCCATCTCGTGTTCCCTCTCTTTCCATTCAATCATGATTGCCGAAGATACCTACAAAACAAAAAAATCAAGAATTTCATTATTCCTCATGTTTTTGTAATTTCGGAAATTTTCAAAAGCATTTTAAAACATGAAACAAAGTGCCCATGTCATATAAAAGCAACCACTCACTCTTTTTAACCACCACGCCCTTTAATATTTGCCAAATAATGATAAAAACGTGTTAAAAATGCAAATCGACTTAGGGGTCTGCGTGGGCAATTGGGGGGATTTTTTATGAGTTTCTTTTGCTAAAATGTTCAGTCCAATCGATTGCAAGGGTATGGAAATCCTAACAACCCTTATCTAACACATTTTTGTAAAAGAATCCCCCCATTTTATCAATTTTTAAAAGGAGGCCGATTTGGTTCAAAAGGGGGGCGAACTAGGGCTTTGTGTTTTAAATTAATAATGCCATGAAAATCAACTTGAAACCATGCAATTGAAAGAGCGAAGGATGAACACCTACCTGGTTTGAACGGTGAGCGAAATGATCAATCGTAGCTCCGGCACCGAGAAAAACAAGATTTGCTTCAAATTGAGATTCTCCACTACTCCAAAAATCCTTGCAAATGAAATGGTAAATGAGTTTTTCAATCAATTGTTATTTATAAAATTTCATTTTTTATAAGGTATGGTCATTTTTGGGTTTCTCTAATGATGTAAATGGCTTCACTAAACTCTGGTTTGTAGTTTCTAGCATCGCAGGTTTCCTGGCAGTTCTAATGAATCATTCACCTTGTCGCACTTATGAGCATAGTCTTAGTTCGTTCTTGAGCTCAACAATATCAGAACGTAACCGGGTAAAATTTTATCTCTTTTTCAGACCCATACGGATACGAACACACGAAAAAGGAACCCACCTGGAGTCTCCTTTAAACCCTTTTCAGACTCTCTAAATATGAAAAGATTGTCAAGTGATCTTGCTTTCTTTCACACTCGTTAAAAGGTTAGAAAGGGCGTCTTTCGAGTGATAGTTTAACCCTTTTTCGGTCTCGTTGGACTACTGTACAAAAAAGGAACTGAGAGAGTTCTCTTTTAAGTGTTTTTCCAAACTCTATAATCCCGAAAAACCTTCGAGTTACCTGTCTTTGGACTCGTTAAAGCACACATCGACAGACCCATATGGGACTGAACCCTTACTTCTTCCAGTTCGTTAAACAAAGGAAGAGGAACTTACCGAAGGTGAGTTATATCAAGCATGTGTTATCCTCCTCGAGCTCATTAAATAAAAAAGAGGTACTCATCTATCTGGATGGGGGAAAAATTGAAAGGAGCAAGCTAAGCAGTCTCTTGAGAACATCATCCAACACTTCTTAGAGTCTCCCTTGAACACGAGACTTTGTCATTTGCACACATCATAATCTTCCGAACCTCTACATTGAGCCAATCCTTTGAGTTTCCTTTCACTCCTTTGGGTCACTTGACGCAAGTCATAGTATCCATTGCATAGTTTTGGTCCATGTCATGTTTTGCTGTCGTGCATCAGTGTTCAAGGGAAGTATCCACCTCGAGAGTCAGCCATCCCAAATATCTTGCCTCAAAACCTGCATCAGTCCATGTCTATTTGATCTACCAATTACATCTCCATGTCCGTTTCGTGTCATTGATGGTGGATACATCAAGGACTTCCCTCGACGAGTCTATTCCTGTCGACTCCAACACATTATCTGGGAATCAGACTTAGAAACCAGTTAGTACTTTGAGACCTGCATGCCTCAATGGCAGGCCTCCTCACATTCGATAGCGGGTTTACATCATTGACCTATGATTGAATGATTCCACGGATGTTCGACCTCAACTCATCTATTCACATTCGCTGGAATGTAATCGGGTACCTTGGGAATCATTGACATTAATGGTGATCTCCCTCGCACTTGTTAACGGTTCACACCATTGATCGGTAATCAAGTGGTTTTTGCCATGTTAGACATCAAGACATCTATTCACATGGTCAGATTCGTACCATATTGGGATTGGTATGAAGACCCGGGGTTGGGCCATCACTTTGATATATGCTTTGCCCAGGTTGTGATGGAGTTTATTTTGAACAATGACGCATACACTGTTACATAGATCCACTTTGTATTGGTCGTGGCTGTGTCTTGTCATCTCGTAGATCCACTGTGTATTCTTCGTGGCTACGATCAGTCCGAGTCATCAGAGTATAGATCCACATTGTATATTTGGTGGCTATATCTTTTTATCAATACAATTATGGATCCGCAGTGTATTTTATGGCGGCCATATGCTACTAAGTATTGATCACCCAAGCATAGGTATGTCTGCCTTGGGTTTTGAAACATGTCATGATATTTGTTGGATGTTTGTGTGCAGCTTCTGTTAGGTTCTCTGAGTCTATACCCTTTCTTGAGCATCTACAAATTATTTCAGTTATCAGTTGGCATATTCTAACTTCATACTTTGGGGGGCATTCTGTTACACATCAAAATTGCTCAGCTGGATTAGTGTCTCATGTCCCTCTCAATTGTCGTAAGTGTCACATCTTCCATACAAATTTTGCAAGTGTCGCAAGTTGGTCACTAGTGTCGCAAACGATGTTCAGACATACTGCCATGATAACAACACTAAAGAGGCACTTATAACATCTCACATGACTGAGTTGAAGGAGGAGAACTGGTTTACTGGAATCAAAAAACTCTTGACACCCGAAAGGAACCTTGAAACAAAGGTTTTGAGGGGGAGCTCTCCCCTACTTCAGCCCCATAAGCACTGGTGCTCCCCTATAAGGATTCAGGGAGTGTTATAACGCTCCCCATCCCCCTCTGAAGTAGCGCTGCTTACCTTGAAAGTGCTGGCGCTCATCCAAGGCTTACCAGGGAGCGCTATAGTGCTCTGATGCCCCTTCTAAGGGAGCAATGCCTAATCTGAGGTGGTAGTTGGCCCGTTGAGGAGAATAAGGGGAGGATATTTCGATATTAGAAGGTAGTTGTGCTCGAATTCTCGATTTCATCAAGAGATCCTTGATCTAAGGAGAAGGTTCCCAACTTGTTCTAAAGATAACTCAAGAGGTTAAGCTCCTCTTAACCTATATAAACAGGCTCTATGATGGTGGAAAAGGGGGAAGAGCTGAAGTTATGAAACTTATGATCTTGGAAGAAATTCACAGTCAGCCAGAAGAGAGTGATGAGTGAAGCTGTTGTTATCCAGATTGTGGAGCTTTCAGGCAAGGGTTAGACGAAGAGGACTTGACAAAACTATCGCATTCGCATCTACGATTGTAAGTACTGTTGTCGTTATTCTCATCAATATGACACGCTTGGCTTGTTTCTTTCTAGTTTGTGTCTAATGCCACATGAACTTATCACTAGTTGATAGATCTGTTTTCAAGCTAACATCAATAGAGTAGGAAGCGGTTGTATCTTGTCTTGTCTGCAGAACTCAGCGAGGAGAAAAGGATTGGAGCGCAACTCGGAGCGTGCAGGGACAAACGTCGATAACAAGGTACTTCTTTCATCCTTCCTTCTCATGTGTCGGTTTAGATAGATTTGAAAGGAAGTCAGTGTCCATGTTAAGCACTTTTCTGTCTAGGGTTAAGGTCAAGCTCTAGAGGCGATCTACCTATCCGCAGGGAGATTTTCCTACAACAATCCTACCAGTTGTATCAACTAGTTAATACAAGTAATGGGTGAAATTCAAAACAATAAGCTTCCAAAACTCTGCAAATAAATTCTACGTGGGTTGACGACAGAGGCGCGGGGGAAAAAAAGCATTGTATTGGCAGGTTCCAATGGTCCTTTGATTGGTGCACGAATTAGAAGTTAGTGCGAGATTATGGAATCAATTAAACTTTAAATGCGTTGTATCTAGCGTATCTCAGAGAAAAAATTTCCCATCATGTCATCTTTTTAGTGGTTAGATTGAGAATCAACAATATCCTCATGCATGTTTTCATCGATATCCTCCTGAAAAAACTTCTGATGCCGGAAATGTCTCGGAGGTCGATGATTATTATTTCATCTTTCATTCAATGCTTATTCTTTTAACCTTTCGTTGATGCCGAATTGATCGATCATCGACGACATTCTTGGTGGTGCTTATCACAAAAGGAATTTCACGTCTACCAATGGTGACAAATATCGTGGCTCGACAACTTTGGTTCTGTCTAGTATTCTCTTGCATGCTCAATCCTTCCTAATCCCAAAATCCTTAAGCATGTCCGGGAAAACCTTGACTGTCATTTATCTAATTTAGATATTAGTCTTTTAAGTTAATTATTTTCACATGTCGAAGCAAGCTTTTAAAGACTTAATGAGAAACAAAAATGATAAGAAAAGGATAAATTTTCCATATCAGACAATGCTAAAAGATCAAGTGGTACCCAAAAAGTGAAATTTTACATAGACTTTTTAGGGTGTGTTGAGTGCTCAACAGAACCTAGTGAGAGTATTAAAGAAAACACTTGCAAAAAACCAGAGGAATTGACACAGTTCACTTCATAATGCCTTATAGGCTGATAGAGTAACACCCAAGGAAGTTATAGGGAATTCCCCATACTTTCTGGTATACAGACAAGAAGTCATTCTCCTGAACGGTATATATCTTCCATCTCTTTAGCTTTCTCAAGATTCTAGATGACAACCCTCATCAGTTATACAACAAAGAATTGATACCCTTCTCATGCTGGAAGAAGAAAGGGAGAAAGAAAAATCAAAGTTCATTTCTCATCAGAAGATAGTTAAAAGGTGGTTTGACAAGCATAAGGCCAAAGAGAAGAATTTTGAAGTAGGAGACTTAGTATTGAAATGGGACAGAGCAAATGAGCTGAAGGGAAAGCATTCAAAGTTTCAGAATCTATGGCTCAAACCTTTTCAGGTAGCCGAGAAAATTCGGGTAGGCACATACCAAATGAAAAATTTGAGGGGGGAACCTGAATCCCTCCTTGTGAATGGCCAAGCCCTAAAAAAACATTTATGTTAAAAAACAAAATGTGTGTGTTTTCATGATATTTTGTTTTTAGGTAGGCTGATTGCAGGGTTCTACATTTTTGTTTTCTTGTTATAGTACTTTTTGTTCTTTTGAAGTTTGTGTTAAGCAAGGCATTGGTTGACCTTAGTTCATGCAATATAATGAACTATGTTCTTGACTCATGCTTACATACAACACACGAAGCATTGAGAGAAATGCAGATGTTTTAAAGGAGTTCTTTGTCTAATCTATGCAGATAAACAACCTTGGAAAAGCGATGAAGTGTTCGCCTAGTGTTTTGGTAAAACATAAAGGGAAATATGGTAATATTTAAAGGACCTCATGTACCTCAAGACAGAGCGAGAAAAAATTCACCTTAACCATCTCATTTTGCAAATAACAGACATCCTCCTCTCCCACTCCCTCAGGGAATTCTGCTGAAATAAAATCAATTATATCAAATGAGTGCAAAGTAGGGGAGGCTATGAAGTTAACTCCTCTGGGGCTATGGACGCTCGTTGGCAGTGGAGCAAGGTCTGTGAGGTCGAAGTGACTACGCCGGGGCTATGGATGCTCGCTGGCAGTGGAACAACACCGTAGCAAGTGAACTATTTACTCGAACCTTGTAAAAATAGGGAATGGGTCATGGTTAAAGGAAACGAAGGTGGAATAATGGTTGAAACCCCACATGCAGGCCCAGATTCACCAACCAGGGAATTTCAAACGCAAGGATAGAAGAGGCTTTGATTAAAAAATAGTTAAGTTCTGAACCAACTTCTTCATTAGCTAAGCTCGGGGAAGAAACATATATTCTTCTTTTGCCCAATAAGTATCCATTGCTGAGCACTCAACACACCCTAAAAGCCTTATCAAATTTTGTCACTTTATGGGTACCACTTGTTTTCTGTACTGTCTGACTCGACTTCATTTTGGGAATTTTTTTTATCTTTGATTGTTTTCATGACTCTTATCACCTATTCAGGTTGGTTTGAACTTATGAAACCTCATGTCTAAAATAAATTAACACATGAATTAAGAATCAACAACTAAACCCTACATCTAACTCGCTCAGGTTCAACGTAGGAAATAATTCAAGTAAGTAAATGAACCACACAAAAAATATAGTCGTTGATTGCCAATCCTCATCTGCATCGACATAAGGTGTTTTTGGTTTATGTAGGTTATTCGCATAAAGGTTCGAGAGATAGTTGATCCCCTTCGACATCGGTAAAATACAAGGAAGAAAGATGCTAACAAAGGACCTAAAACAATCTCCAATTGCCGATGCTCGATGCACTTTATCAGGATTAGGGAAAATCCATAAGGATCAAAACAAATATTTTGACTGCGATATAGTTATCTCTGATCGTCGATCCCTTATGCATTTTCGGCATCGAGACTTTTTTCGAGCGAGTTGATCCGAGAGAAATTGGGTAGGTTTATCGTCGATCGCCTATCCTTGACACTTTCCGCATCGACAAGTTAGGATTTGGTTTTAGAATGAATGGATTAAAGAAAGTCCCAACTCCGATTAACACGAGTGAAATAAGTCACTGGTATTGAATGCCACGTGTATTTACCAGGTAAGAGGGTCATACGGTCTAGTTCTATCCCGAGTCATTTTGGGTTCCCTAGGTCCTAGTCACACATCCAAGTCATCTTTTCCATGTCATCACTGTACGGTAAGATTGATCGGAATCATATCTTTATCAACAGGATATCAATGAAAATTTTCACAATACAATCCTGACCCCTAATCCACCAACTCAAAGAGCGAAATGATGGGATGTTTGTGGCATTAGATGCGATTGGATTTTGACATTTAAGGAACTAGTTAATGCATGATCCCACATAAGTTGCTACCCCGTGCGCCGATTAGACAAAATCATTTTCAAATTGTCAATAGAACACATTACCACCCATGCCTCCACCATCAACACACAATGAATTTAAGTTTAAACTCCTCTGAAGATCCGACGACATATTTGTTGAAATTTCACTCATAACCTAAATTGAATGGCTGATGCAACATGGTAATCCATGTTTAAATCTCTAGAACCATTGTGAACAAATTCATTCTGCGCATAAGTGAATTCTAGAGCGTCTGAAGGAGCAGAGAAAGAAAATCAAGACTGTACTGACCCTTTTGATTATCAAAACTAGTTTTAAAAAGCTTAAGAGGTATGTATCCAAGTATTTTAATTCATTTGTTATAATTTATATATGTTCATCTAGTTTCTTAGACAGTCTCTAAACTCTTCTCTAGTTGCAGGAATAATTCCACCAAGAAATCCAACCACCAGATGCTCGCCAAGAGAACCAAAGCTGAAAGAACCAGAGATAGGAGAGGTTCTTCTTCAGGGACCGCAAGGCAGTTGGAGTATGCTCCAAGGGTGGAGCCTGTCATCAAAATCTCAGCAAATAAATATTTTTCCCAGCCTCCGGCCTTCGGTGATACTAAATCAAGAACTAGGTCCAAAATAATTTTCCCAGAGTGGGGGGATCTCTTTAATAGGATGAAACAAGAAGAATACCCAGAATATATCCCACACAGTGATCCAGACACAATGATGCTCGATGAACAGCTCTTCCCAAACATCAAACGGTCGTATTTACACATTGTGGCAAGTAGAAACTTGGTTTCCCCTCGCATAGAGGTTTTGAAATGGCTCATCGACCACACGAATGAAAATAAATTCTTGATCAATGATGAGAATGGAGGATGCATCAAAGGTTTCCTCCCAACATAAGTACAAAAGTAATATAATCTTAGGGAACCACAGGAGCGTCTCAACACAAAATTCATGGTAAATTTCTATGAGTTCCATGACACTAGCCGACTGATGGCATCATGGTGGAAGGAGGACAAGGATTTCATTAACTAGAGAAATGAATGGTATTGAATGATTAATTTGAGGGATCCATACATCTATTTGATGGCTCTCATCTACCGGTTATATGGAGAAAAGGACTGCTCCAAGTTTTCAGAAGCATGGATGTCGTTGGCATACACAGTTGCAATCATCGGAAGCAACTTAAATTGGGGAGTGATAATATCCAAACAACTAAGCATATGTGTACAATAGGCTCATATGCCAAAGGAAGGAGAGGCACCAAATTTCTACATGGCCTCGTACCTGCTCAATGTCATGTGCATAAGGAACATCTCCGTTGGCATGAATCTGAGATGAAATGTTGCATATTTCTCGGTCCACATCTACTTTAGCGTGCTATGGGAGAACATGTATAATAATTATTATGCACTCATCTATGATGAATTCATCGCCCACATTTATTTTATTATTTTTAAGAAGGAATTCCCAAGGCTATTGATGATAGCCAAGGTAGGCCATTGGTACTTGGATGAACGTTCAACCTACATCAGGATGTTTGGGACCACCGGAGCACCACATCTCCTACCAGGTCATGTCCCGGACTGGCTCGCCATGGGAGAAATATGTTATCAGACCATCCTGCAGGGCTATAATGCCACATTGGTTAAAGACAAGAAACGAGCTTTCATACCCTATAGTTTTCATGTGGGGTTCTATTTGGTAAAGGATATTTCTCAATCCAAACAATAAGGGTTGATCCAACTCGAATTCAGGTTCTCGACGGACCAATTCTGCAATCACGACCCTAAAGGCTTGGTCCTCCAACATGCTTCTCAAGTATCATCCTATTGTTCATATGATCACGATAATTTTGAGGATGAAGTCTTCATAGATAACGCCTAGGACTGGGATGAGGTGGTACAGAGAATGGCCAACCCAAACATGATCAATTTCAAGGCCATGAGTGTGGATGAACAGGTGGAAACAATATATAAGTTGGCTCAAGAGGCCCTCAAAGCCAGGGAATAAATTAGAGCGGTAGAGACAACATAGACATAGAGAAGGGGATTGTTCTTGACACCAGAGGAACATACAAGGGGATTTCTCTTGATGGCAGAGGCACAAAGAGTCATTGATCAGTTGGAGAATGACCTGGATCTCATAGAGATGACGAGGGTTCCTACTGATAACCCAATCAAAATCTGGGGAGGACCAAGTGACCTAGAGCCAATACAAATCGAAGAAACCATTGGGTCAAATAACCTTGAAGCTTCAACACCACAGGTCAGATAACCAGGGGAAGTTTAGACTCAACTCAAGATAGTGAGGATATCAAGGATAACAAGTACACCAAGTATCTTGTTCGATCTAATAACCATCTACGATGATAAGGAGAGTTTAGAGGTGTCCTTGATCACTTCGGTGAAAATCATAGAGAAAATAGAACCTGAGAAGGCATCCACCCCAGGTCCCGATGCTTCAATTCAGAGAAACCCGCAGAATGAGCATGAGGTGGAAGGTGCCTTGGACACTAAGCCACTAGACATACTAGGAATCTTAATGGACAACTTGATGGATGAGCCAGGATCGCTCGAACACAAAGGAGAAATCAAACAATAGGAAATTGACGTTTCAAGGACTGATTGCCAAGTAAGTATCGAACCTGCCCCTGATTCCTTAGTTTTGACCAATACTTTACCACCCGATGAGAAACAACCAGAGGCTGAGCCATCGGGACATATAGAAGAGGTTCAGGAACCCAGTCTTGAACATATATACACCTTCGGGAGCCCGGGAAACACTCTTACTTGGGGAGAGAAACAATCCCAAAACCTGTGGATGAGGTCACCGATATACAAGACATCACCTATGACCAAAATATGAAAGCCATCATGAAGAGAACCACTAAGAAAATGAGGCTTACTTTGGATAGTTCCATCCTCATCACCATAGAGGAGAAATTGATGAGCACAGAGCATGCCAAGACGTCTGAGCTTATCGACATAGGGATGAAAATTACAGATGCCACTCTGGATAGAGAAAGGAAAGATGAAGAGGGGTTGTCCATTGTGCTAAAGGAGTTGGAGCATCTGTGCCATTTGGGGAAATACTATCAGGACTCCACACAGGCCACATTGTTCTTGAGAAGCAAATTCCAAGATGCCTACAAAAAATTCATGAGTGAGTGACACCTTTTCAATATAGGGATATCCGAATTCCAAGAAGACACCCTTATGGTACTAGCGACATGAAAAGACATGGAAAGATGGTATGAGAAGGCCCACCAAGAAGTGGAAATAATTTATTAAATCAACATGGTTCAAAAGCGATGAGACACCAAAGAGCATGACATTCGGGTGCTAAGGGACAACAACATCGATCGTATAAGGAAGTCCACTGAATACTAGGTGAATATGGCCCAAGAACCTCAGTGGGAGATTCAAGAGAAATGGGTCAATTGCGAAAGAAGCTTTACTGAGATCAATCGGGTGATGAGAGACATCAGTCTCCCAGAATTCGGCTCACCCGATAACTTTTTCGACTTGCATGACATACTCAAACAACATGTAGAACAAGACTTGTCATGGACAATAGAGATATAAAAGGTGGAAAACATGGCTCCAGGTCAAGTACAATAGTTCATGGAGCACCCTATCAAGGTCTCAAAAGTATTACAATAATTAAGTGCTAAAGTAGTCAAGTATCGGGCATGTGCAGTGGAGATAAAGGAGATCCTTTTGACCCTGATGGATCAACACAGATTCTCGTATGCCAACAAATGCGAGGAAATATTCGTCAAATGGTCAGAGTATGAGAAGAGTCATCCACTTAAGGGAAACCATTTGATGACTCTTAGAAGACAGAGAGATGAAAGCGCCACGTGGCGATGTTTTGTTTTACTTACCTTGCACTTTTGATAGTTATTTTTAGATAATAATTTGTTATAAATAAGAGGGTCAACCTTTTAGAAACGATCGATGGTTTTTGTAAAGACCCTCATTTTTGGAATTGGAAAGAACTATTTTAGAACTACTCTAATTGAGAAGTCCTGTTTAGGACTGGAGATAGATTTCTTCTTTACATCAAAGGCATGTGTGATTGGATGATAAGGAGGAATTACTTCTGAATTTATCTCATGAATGGATGCTCTAATGAGTAAGAGTTTTCTGAATCCATTGATAAGTTAGATAATTCAATATTTTTATAGTTCTTATCTCTAATGATGGAAAGAAAATCATTGTGTTAATGTGCGATTAGTGAGCTAAGGAAACTAATTTTATTGCCATCATTTTATTGTATGTATGTTTTCTTTCAATAATTTTTGTCTTAGTCAATAATTGAAATACCAACAAGTTAATTTATTAGTACTAGGCTTGTCGTAGGTGTGAAAATCTTTGTCTTCATGCTTGAGAATGAGGGTTATCCTAAGCTCAACCTCCTTCAATAGTTAAGTTTTCCCCCTTTTCTTTTACCCAACTAGTTTATACCAACACTTACATTTTATCAGACCCACCTATAAGAGAAAATACAAAAAAAATAACGTTTGAACTAAAGGAGGTTTTTTCACGAGAAGATATCCTGTAAATCACTACGTAAAGCCCATCGATTAACTGGGTGGATTGCAAGATCCAGAGAACCATTTCACTTTCAAATGTTGTAGAGTCTAATCGGGCCTCGGTGGTGGGTTTGGTTCCTACTGTTGAGTTAGAGGGATTTAGGACCCCTCAACACTTCCCTCCCCAAGCCGGATAAAACAATTGAATGCGTGTTGGAAAGAAAAGATAAAAAGCTTGAGTAATATTGTTCAAGCATGCAACCAATCTATATCAAAGAGGGAAGATTTATTCAAGAGGCTCACAAATATAGACTTATCCGGGAGTACTAACAAAGTACAAGACCCCAAACTAGTTATCAACTCAATATTCCTAAAAAAACAACAATTTGAAGAACAAGTTGAGATATTTAAGGGGTTTTCAGTTGAAAAGTTCTATGGTATACTTGAATATGATGAGGACGACATAGAAAACTAGCTAGTGGACTAATTTGTGAAAAATCAGGACATTGAAGAAGCATTACATGGCATTTCCCTTGATCTGAGAGACTTGGAGGGCGAGTTGTTCAACATCAAAATCTGAAATGAAATCAACATGGCACAAATGAAAACTTATATTGAAGAATGGTTTAAGAAAGCGATCGACAAATTGACCACCAAGGTGTAAGAAAAAATTGAGACATATCTTGTAACTATTAATGAAGACAATAAAAGGACACCAACAAGCAAGTGAAGATACGAGAGACCATCATAGTAAGTTTACACTGATCATATCTTTCTTTCTTTATCAAGTCCAGTTATTCCTCTTCTTTGAATATAAAGGTTTAATCGAAGACTGATAACCTCTCTTTTCTTCTTACCAGGTCTTGTTGTTCTTTTTACCTCCCATTATCTTCCTTTTAAAAACTTTATTCTTGTGTATATTTGTTTTATAGTCCGCGAGAACCCCAATCCCAGTCTTTAAGACAAACAAATTTTAAATTTCGAAGAATATGTAACAGACTATATATTTTTTAGAAATTTCAGGAGAGCTACTTCAGGAACAATCTTGATTGTACTTTGTAACCCTGAGTTTTGAATATAAAGTATTTGAGGTTGATCTATCATTATATTTATTTGAGTTGTCCATGTTCACTCTATTAAAGTCCTCTTATGCAAGCAATACATCTTCTTTTATTTTTATGTGATCATAAATCTTTATTTTAAACTATGATGAATGTGAGGAAATTTTTCTTATTTTCTTTAAATGTGTGAATGTGCTCGTTTCTTGGTCCTTTCTTAGGAACTTTATTTAAAAAATAAAACAAACATTTTCCTTTTATTTTTATTGAAATATTTATATTTCTTTGATTACCATGATGAACTTCTGCAAAGTCCCATATTTTGAAGACCTAGAGTCCCAAGAAGACCTTGAGTCCCAAGAAAATCGTAAAGAAAAGAGGAGTACCACCTGTATAAAAAATCAGGGGGATTTACATCTTCATGAGGTTTCCATTTTGGTCCTAACGGATTCAAGCGTCAACAATAATGCACTGGTGCATTTTATACAACAAGCACATCGGTGCCCTCAAAACTAGCACACTGTAGCAAAGTTATTTCAAATAAAACAGATATTATCTGGTGCGCTACGGAAATAATGGCGCACCAGGAAATATTATTTGGTGCGTTCTTTAAAAAAGTTTTGGTGCGTAAATTAACACTGGAAGCCCCAACGTGCTATTAGTAGAGTGCACCATTATATGGTTAAATAAAAAAAATTTATGCACCAATGTGGGATAATGTCAAAAAATATATTCCGGTGCCCTCCATTGTATTATGCGCACTGGTGTGCACCAATGCTCCAATATGGAGCACCGTGTTAGGGTTAATTTCAAAATTTATCCGGTGTGATATGTAAAACCGGCTACACCGGGGCATATATTATTATACCACAATGTGTCATGCTTAAACAAGAAAATTTGCATCATTGTATCTTTTCAAAAAATGTACAGTGATGCACTATTTAGTAGTAAACACACCAATGCACACACGTTCCCTTTAAGGTCTCTTCAAACAGAGCCTTATAAATCATAAATTAAAATAGAGAAATGCTAACCTAACCTTAAACAATTCATTATTCATAATGATAATCCACTACATATTCATCATATTAATATTTATGAGCATATCATAATAAATTTCATAACACAATAGAATAATGAAAATACATACCTCTAATTGATGCTACTGCTGTCCTCCAACTCTGCCTGATGCTATGTCCAAAACCATTTAACCTCCCAGTCAGCTAGGAACAGAGCCTCTCCAGCTCCCTAGCTCCAAGATTCTGTAAGGATTCCTATTCCCCGAGCCCAAAACTCCCAGCAATAGGCGCCCCCTATCTCAATCCTACAACAAGCTTCTCCAGCCAAAAACTAGTAATACAGTCTTCCAATCTCCCCAAAATAAAAATGCCCAATACAGTCTCCAATATGAAAAAATAATGCTTTCTTCCCCCCTAAAGTCCAAA
>JZKD02S2229431.1:1062055-1091644 GCA_000966675.3 Picea glauca
TAATATATTAAAAAAAATATAATAATATAATTATTCTAAAAAAAAACTTACTTTCAGTTTGGTGAGAGTTTAATGTGCTCCGTGGCATTCACTAGCAGCCTTTAAGGTTGAGCTTCTGGCATGAGGCCCACATCCCCGACCTCCGGCTCTGAGTACCAAAAGCCTAAGCTCTTCCTTAACCCTAACACTCCCTCACTTCCACCTCTTTCCTCTGCCACCTCTCGCCTCTTTCCTCCGCTCTTGGCGTTGGTGTTGGTCTGGTTGTTAGCGATCAAGTCGATCAACTCCTGATTTTACTACTCGTGCTGCCACTGCAAGGCATATTTTTTTTTGTTTTCAAGCCGCGGAAGTTCAGGCGGAACCCTTCGACTTTCTTGGAGACCTTGAATTTGAGCTGATTGCTGAAGAATTTGTTTGATTTATCCTCGTGGGATTAGTATGATCTTTGTTCTTGGTTTGGTTCTTATCTATTCAGGTATATGGTATTCCTGGTCACTTGATTTCAGCTCAGGCGAAATGTCCTGCATTGTGTGTTTCTTTTTTTGTGTTTTAATCATGCCGAAATTAATATTTATCTGGACCACTGGTATTGGGTTTTGTTCATAAATACTACTCCAATCCTTCCATAAGAGAAACTGTCATATAGCTTTGTTTGAACAACCTGCATCTCTGATAAGGCGTTGGTAAGATTTAGTTTTTGTTTTATTGAAATCAACTTTAGGGTTTATGTTGAAACCAACAATATTGTATTGCAAACACCATAATTATTCCAATTAAATTTATGTGTGAATATGTATTACAGGTATCAAATCTAAGCATAGTTGCAAAAGGACGCGATGAATAAAAACTACATGGGTTTACACAAAATTATGTGTGTCTTTATATTTGTTTCTGTGGCGATAATATCTACTAACACATTTGATATAGATACAGACGATCTACCGACGCCTATGGATGGGCTCTCCTGGACATTTTACAACGAGAATTGTCCCAACTTGGAGTCCATAGTTAACACAACACTTGGACCGACGCTGGACAAGGATATCACTCAAGCTGGAGGCTTGTGGCGTATGAACGAAAGTTTGAAAATGGGGAATGCAGAAGAGCTGCCCATGGATGTTAAGATAGTGAAAACAATCCTGAAATCAATGGGAGTGCAACAGTACGAGCCCAGAGTCATACACCAGTTTCTAGAACTCTGTCACAGATATGTAGTAGACGTCCTTTTTGACGCCCAACTCTATTTTGAACACGCCAGCAAACCCATGATTGATACCGATGATCTCAAGCTCGCCATCCAGTCCAAAGTTAATTTCTCCTTCTCACAGCCTCCACCTAGAGAGGTGAGTAAATCATTCAGTCTTTAACATGCCCATGCTTTTGGATGCTTCCTCTAACATGTATTTGGTCATTTTCAAGACATAATGAGAAATCAGTGTTAGAAGAACCGAGTGAGTGCTTTGCTAGTATGTATTCAGACTTGGAAAGTGGCAAATTATGGTTTCCCGCATAGGTTTACAATTGACAGAACGGTCACGTTGGATTTGTGTTATCATGCTACGATGCAGAGTCAAATTACGTCCATGATTATGACACCTTCTATGCCAGGTAGAAGCTATGGCCTTCTCACACTCATATGTTCACACTGAAATTAATTTCTAATTACGTATTATGTGCTGCAAAGTTTCATTCGTTCTTATGTGCCCAGGGGATTGTTGTAACTTGTAACGGTTTAGAAACAATGGTTTATGACTTCTAATTAGCCCGGACGCTTATTCTTGTACAATTCCATTAAGGGGGGTTATCGGGAAGAAACTAAATCTCTAACTTTATAACCTCTGTCAGGGTCTAGGTTTTCTTGGATTTTTTTTTCGATATTCTCATCAAGAGGGCTTGAGGTTGGTTAAGGAACTAGTGATAGTCAGTCACTATAAGAAACCAGTTTTCCTCTCCATTTTCATATCCTGAGATATCATTTTAAGACATTGTACTATCCATTTTCATATCTTGAGTTATCATCTTAAGACATTGTATGGCCTATTACCGAAGCAAAGAGTTTGAACCTCAAAGCCGTTGTTGGCCTGAACATTTTCTAGTTTACTCATTCTAACTAGATTTTTAATATAGGATAGGCCCTTTTCAATAAACATGATCCACACAGTGGTCACAGACTCTCATTTATTTTACCCCTCGTCTAGTTGATTTTTTTACCAAATGTAGGTGGGTTTTGTTAAGTCCCTCTTGAAGGTGATATTAGGATACCAGTTATCATCCCCATATAAAGGATCAAATTTTCTTGACTTATAAGTTATATGCAGCTTAGGTCCTAATGGGAAAGGTTCAGAGCCTGAGCTATTGTTATGGGATAAATCCGTGATTGCAGACACAAACCGATCTCCCTAGATCCACCTGGTATCTAGAACAAAACAGGACAGAATATACCACTTTCCCTAGATATAACTATTGAATTAAATTGGAAGTGAGAAGAAGATATGTACCTTATAATCACTTCCTTGGTCTCTGTTGTTCCTTGCTTCTCTCCAGTGCTCTTGTGCGGTCAAGATCAAAACAACACAAACCAACCAAAGTGAAAGCAAATAATATATTCAATAGCTAATCTATACATATGATCAAGCAGTTATGTAATAAAGTAAATCTAACTTTATGGGAAAGAAACATATTACTGTAACATATTAAATGTGAAAGAGAGGTTACAACCGTTGCCTTGATGTCGTAAGGTCCCTTCCAACTATCCTTCGTTCCCCACACACTTTGACTCCAATAATTCTGAGACCATAGATATGATAGATGCTCACAATCTATCTTGACAAAGCAAATCTCAAATCCACTCTAACCAAGCTAATAATTCCAAGCCAAAGAACCACAACCAAGAACCCCTTCTCCATGAGAGCTCCTCTCCTTTTATAAATTGAAGAGGATAAGGTGAGGAGGTTAGGATGATCCCATTAAATCATGAAAGCGAGTAAGATCCAAACCTTTCGGATGCCACCTCACCATAGAAGCTTCCCCTTCTAGAAGATTTGAGAAACCGTACATTTTTCCCACGTGCTGGAATGTTCGCACCCTAGCTATAGAGCAACCTGCGAACTGATCGCACCCTGGCTATAGTGCAACCTGTGAGAATTGGTCATTCTTGCACCCTGCCTATATAGCAACCTGCGAACATTCCTTTTTATAAGGTTTTTACATAGGAAAAAGCAACTTCTTTTCTCAGGAGAAGTTCTTCTCCCTTCTCTCTTTAGGAACTCAGGCCACTGTGCCCCCTTTGAAGGTAACATATAGGTTTACATCATTAACGATCATAGGGATGACGAAAATAATGTGTAACAACTATGCACGTCAAACCTCGAGTTTACTGTAATTCCATTGATTTTAGCTTTTGTACTTTTAAGGCTATTTTTTTTAACACTTAGTAATGAACTACAGGTACTCACTGTAACAACCCTTGTTGTATTCATATTTCACTTTTTTTACTTTGGTAAGTTTTTTTTTACATTTTCAATTCGTATTGCATTTATTTTTATATTTGTGTTAAAATTTCTGTGTTTGGTTTGCAGGTTAGGCGTAGCTGGAGTTGGAGCTAGGAAATTGGCCCTTAAATCTCCAGATTGTGAACGAGGCGCTCTGATACCATTTGTAGTGGCCATATTAATTTAACGTCAAATAATTAATCAAACAAAACAATAACTTCTACTTGATTTATGAAACTCGGTAATTTCTTATAAATTCAGCACATACACATATAAATTGATCAACGAATATTAATTTTATAACAGAATAAAATGAATTCATAATTTTAAAATACCTTGGTTTGATGCTAATTCCTTCGTTGATCTCGTTGTTCGTTTCTAAACTGGATCAAACACTGCCCAAAGCTTGTTCCACCCTGCCAACTAGGATAGCTTCCTAGCTCCAGGATACCATATGGATATCCTGGACCCCGTGCCCAAAACCCCCAGCAAACCGGTGCCCCCTGTTCTAATCCTTCCCAACTACAGAACTCAACTCCTCTGCAAATCCCAGAGAACCCTCCATAATAAAAATCCCCATAGAATAATAATCCTGCCTTCGTAAACCTCCTCCCCGCATATGCTCCTTCACCGCCCTTTCTCCTAATTTATTTCCTTATCCCTGCATTCATTCCCTTATCCACATAGTTAATGCCCCTTATCCAATTTATTAATGTTCCCTATCCATTTATTAATGCCCCTTATCCCTTCCCTATACGTAACCTTTTTAATTTAAATAATATAAATTATTAATCTTTTTTTTAAAATTTATTACCTTGTTCATTCAATGTGATAGGTAATTAATTAAATTAATTAATTAATCAAAATT
The DNA here is from genome assembly GCA_000966675.3 of Picea glauca. Lineage (NCBI taxonomy): Eukaryota > Viridiplantae > Streptophyta > Pinopsida > Pinales > Pinaceae > Picea > Picea glauca. Next base: position 1,066,415 of record JZKD02S2229431.1, read on the forward strand.
ATAACAATTAATTAATTAATAAATATTTAATTAGTATTATTATGCCAATCTTTGTTTAGTTAAAACCATGTTAAGACAATTAATCCCCCAATTAATTTTTACTTAATAATTCCTAAACATATATTCTACTAGGGCTGTTACAATCTTGGACGGTAGCCATTAAATCCTTCACAATCTTACCCCAGAGTATCCGTCTCATATCCATGGAGTACTTGTGATGACATATCAAATGGATTTTCTCATATTAATCCTTACCTTCAGTTTTGGCTAGGGTTCCCTCACGACCATCGAATTTGGTTAACGAAAAGAAAGCCCTACACCAGAGTTGGTTCAGATAGAACTGACTGCGAGGCATAAGTATTTGACAAGGATAAATAACCTTAGAAAACACCTTACAGATCATAAATATCACATGGGAGAACTATCGCACAAATCAAAATACATTTAATTAGCATCTGTCCCTATTTATGAGGAAATCATTCTATCACCTCAGGATTCAAAGTTGATCATACGTTGATACCCATGGTAAGTCTTACTTGTGTGATTGGGGTATAAGTTGTGGTGACATACCTATGAGCATAAATAAATTGGTGAGGACATAAGTTTTGATTATATTATGGTATCATATTCACATTCATATATAAATGTAATTAGTCCTTGTGGAGGCTGGTAGTATAGTTTATACGAAGCATCAATGTGATCTACCTTGTAATTGCAAGTAGATCCTTGATTGAGTCCAAATATATCCACCACCATTGTGGTTATGTTAGGTATAGTCCCTTAATTTACCTTACTAAGTAGCAAGAGAAGTTTGATATGTATCTTAATGAAGAAAAATAAGTTGAAGTGCCCTTAAGAGAAAATAAGTTTTATTTTTTATTTTTTATGGCATTTAGGGAAACATTACATATGGTATCAGAGAGAAGGTTACAACACTTGGACCTTAAACAGGGCCATCTGAATTTCTTAAGCATATAAATTTTTTCATGTAAAACTAATAAAACCTTTATTGTTACAAACAGAAAACCCTTTCTGTTTTGTGTTAATTATGGCAGCTCAGGATGATGCAGAAATCAGAATTGAAGGAAATCCAGAGCATATACCTCATGGAGATCCAAGACAAAATAGTGATGGAAGATCACCTACGGAGGTGATGGAAACAATGAGGAATCTTATTGTTGAGATGCAGTTTTTCAAAGCCGACAACGAGAAACTAAAGAAATCACAGCGGGGAAAACAAGAGATAAATGAAGTCTTGCTATGCAATATAGTGACAAAGAAAATCCCAAAGGATGATAACAACAAAGAAGAGGTCATAAAAAAGGCCTCCAAGAACTCTTGGCCAAAAGCAGGAAAAGGAGACAGTTCATCTGAGGGTATGCCTTCAGCTAAGGACAAAACAAAAATAGATAGAAAAAGGAAACAAGTAGACCACCTTGAAGGATAATTTAAGAAAATTAAACCAACTACCTTCGATGGAGAATCTAGAACAGGGGAGGAAGTTGAAGCATGATTATTAGACATCTAAAAGTATTTCCATATATACAATTACTCCAGCAATATGAAGGTCAAAATGGCCATTTACAATCTGAAAGGAAAGGCCAACATCTGGTGGCAAGATCTAAAGTTGGCTAAGGGCTTAAAAGAGAAACAGATGGAATGGTCGGAATTAAAGAAATATTTCAAGAAACAATACCTATCTGAAAGCTACTATGAAACGAAAACGAAATAATTTTATGAGTTACGACTTGGTCAGATGGTAATGGAGGATATTATAAATAAATTCCTGGAATTAGTAAGATTCGTACCTTATATCTGGGAGGACAAGGTAAAAATCCAACAGTTCTTAAGCTGTCTACCACAATCCTATAGGGACAAAATTGAGTTTGACAACCCCAATTCCTTGAGTGAAGTATTCAAGAAAGCACGAATGTGCTACGACCAGTACAAAAAATGGGCAGATTTTCCCAAAGCTTGGAAGCATAAGAAACAAGACTGAATGAACCAGCGGAAGAAGGCTTTCCTAGAAAATACTTTCACTCCAATTACCAAAGTATGCAAGGCAATGGTAAACCACCACTAAATTTGGGAACAAATAAATTTGGGGACGGTCCCCGTGAACCATTGAAGTGTTGGGAATGTGGAGAACCTCATCTAAGGAGGAATTGTCCATGTATAAATACAACAAACAAAATCGTCATTCATAATTTACACAAAGCCTCGACAGTGGGTGATGTGGGCAAAAGCCTGTACCGAATAAATGTAGTTGTAGAGGGTCGACAAGCTGACCACCAGTCCTCTATGGTGGAAATCAAAGGTAAAATCAATAACCCCTGAATTTCTATTTTAATTGATCCCATAGCTACATTAAGTTATATCACTCCTGATATAGTAGAGTCAAATAAACTCAAGAAGATGAAACACGCAAAATCATGGCTGGTACAATTAGCAACGAGAATAAAAAGGAAAGTGGTTGATTTTATTCATGATTTTGAATTCATTTTAGATGGTAAAAACATAAAAAAAAATATGAATATTCTGTCACTAGGATCTTATGATGTGATTATTAGAATGGATTGGTTGGAAAAGAACAAAGCAGTTCTAGATTGTTATACAAATACACTTAATTATAAATACGATTATGATACTACTAGAGAAACCCAAGGTATACCAAAACCAGTGTCAGTTAGACAAGTCACAAAAATGCAATTCAAGAAATGCATGAGAAAGGGATGTCAAGTTTACGCCATCCAAATAATGAATCTGTTAGGAAAAGAATATAAGCCCAACTTACAAGACTTTTCTTTCCTACGTGAATTCAGAGACATGTTTGTTGATGAGATACCTGAATTACCTCCTAGAAGAGAAATATACTTCTCCATAGACCTGCTACCTAGATCAACCCCTATCTCGAAAGCACCTTACCGAATGAGTTTACGAGAATTGACAGAATTAAAAATACAACTGCATGAATTGTTGGACAAAGAGTATATCAGACCAAGTGCTTCACCATGGGGAGCACCAATCCTCTTTTTGAAAAATAAAGATGGTACTCTAAGACTATGTATCGATTATAGACAATTGAAAAAAATGACTATTAAGAACAAGTACCCCTTACCTAGGATAAATGATTCGTTCGATCAAGTAGGTGGGGCCAAGATCTTTTCAAATTTGGACTTATGATCTGGTTATCATCAAGTTAGAATAAAAGATGAGGACATAAGAAAAAAATATTTTCGAACACAATATGGACACTATGAATTCACAGTCATACCTTTTCGACTCACTAATGCACCAACCACGTTTATGTGTCTGATGAACAATATCTTCAGCCAATATTTGGACAAGTTCGTACTAGTATTTATCCACGATAATCTGGTCTATTCTAAAATAGAGGAAGAACATGAAGAACACTTAATAATAGTCCTACAAACTTTGAGGAAACACAAAATGTATGCCAAATTTGATAAGTGTGATTTTTATCAAAATAAAATACAATACCTATGACATGTAATTTCTGCAGAAGGCATTATAGTCGACCCTGAGAAAATAAAAGTCATCATGGAATGGCCGGTACCTAAGGATGCAGCAGATATTCGGTCATTCATGGGAATCACCGGATATTGTCGCATATTTATAGAGGGGTTTTCCAAAATATCCTACCCAATCACATCATTACAAAAGAAGGGACCAAATTTAATTGGTCACAGAAGTGTCAAGACAGTTTTAACAAGTTGAAGGAATTATTGACAACCGCACCCATCTTGAAGGTAGAAGACCTAGATAAAGACTTTACTATTTTTGTTGATGTGAGTAAAGAAGGGCTATGTGGCGTCCTAACCCAATACATACACATTATTTTTTATGAATCCCAAAAATTAAAGGAGCACTAGTGAAACTACGTCACCCATGATTTAGAGTTGGCATCAGTAATTCACGCCTTAAAAATGTGGTGGCACTACATAATGGGTAGAAAGTTTCTATTATTGACAGATAATAGCGGTGTGAAATAAGCTAGCTAGATCTTAATGCAAGGCAAACACGGTGGCTAGCCTTTTCGAGCGAATTCGACTTTGAGGTAAGACATATCAAGGGTAAGGAAAATAAGGTAGCAGATGCCTTAAGCATAAGAGTCCATGGGTTATTTGAGATAAATGTCAGTAGAGAAGAAAGTGATTTGGAACAGAGAATAAGGACAACAAGCATTAACGACCAAAGTTACACTAAGATAATGGCAGAATTAAAAAATAGTACCGCAAACTAATATAAACCAGATTTGAGTATCGACAAAAATGAACTTTTACGATTTAAAGATAGACTTTACATACCAGATTCAGCAGAGTTAAAAATAACAATCCTGGATTAAGTACATAAGAAACTGTATTCTGGCCATCCAGGATACTAGAAAATGATAACAACACTTAGAAAACTATTTTACTGGCCCAATATGAAGGGTGAAACAAAAGAATACTTGGCTAGGTGCCAGGATTGTCAGCAGGTTAAGGCCGAACACCAACATCCAACTAACCTATTACAACCATTGCCAGTACCAGAATGGAAATGGGAGACCATATCACTGGACTTTATTATAGGTTTTCCTAAAACTCAGAAACATAATGAATCTATTATGGTTGTAATAGATAAAATCAGTAAGTCTACACACTTTATCCCTGTAAAGTCTACTTTTAAAGCTATAAATATCGCTGGAATATTTATAAAAGAAATCTTTAGACTGCATGGTATTCCTAAAATGGTGATTTCGGATAGAGATGTAAAATTCACATCCGCTTTTTGGAAAGAATTATTTGCAGGGATAGATACTAATTTGAATTTCAGTAAGAGTTATCATCCACAAATGTATGGACATACTGCAAGAAAAAATGAAATCATAGAAGATATGCTTTGCATGTACGTAAGAACAAAATCAAGCAGGTGGGAAGACTACCTACACCTGGTAGAATTTGCATATAAAAATGGGTACCAAACGTCGACTAAGTTGAGCCCCTTCAAGGTACTATATGAAAGAAATTGTATGACTCCAATTAGCTGGGACAACCCAATTGACAGACTTATGGTGGGACCGAAGATGCTCCAAGAAATGGAAAGTACGATGAGACAGGTACAATAGAACTTGAAAGTGGCATAGGACAGACATAAAAGTTATGCATACCAGATCATGTTTACTTAAAAGTCAAAGCCTGAAAGAGTTCATCATTTGGCACCCAGGTTTTGTGGGCCCTTCGAGATACTAGATCAAATTGGACCCGTAGTATACCAACTTGCACTTCTAGCTAATCTTAAAATTCATAACGTATTTCATTTTCTTTGTTGAAAAATTATGTTCATGATCCTACTCACCTGATCGATTGGAACTTGGTGCAGGTGGAACCAGAAGGCGAGTTCCAGGCAAAACTTCTGTGCATTCTGGACCGGAGAGAAATAACACTTCGAAACAGAGTCGTCGCTTAGGTAAAGGTGCAATGGAAGCACTTTAGTCCTGAGGAGGCCACTTGGGAGTTGGAGGGAGATTTTCATAAATCTCATCCAATCCAGTTCCAAGAAAGGAATGAACACTGAGGACATTGTCTTATTTGAAGGGAGGAAGGATGTCACATCCCCAACTAAATTAATTTTGAAATTTGAAAATTGTTAGAAAATTATTCCATTTTTGGTAAATTCGAATTTGGAATTTTTTTTCCATTTATGGAAATTCCAAATTTCGAATTTGATAAATTGTAATTAATTATTATGACTGTTGGGAAGAGACATGATTTGACCCAACTAACTATTTGACCATGAAACTTGTATGTAAACAAAATATTGTTTTAATTATTGTAGGAGGACAAATGGAACAACCATGTTAAATTCAACTAACCATGACTCCATGAGTGGGGAACATGTTGGAACTATCTCTGGGTTGATTATTACAAGTGGAAAATCAGATATTTGGCCATTGGCAGCCCCTGAAAATCAGGGATTTAGAAAGCTGCGAAAATTCCCAAGGGAGGGAAAAAGACCTAGGCAAAAAGATTGTTTTGATAAATAGTATATGTGAGGAGGCATGATGTTGCCTAGTATGCTGGGAAGAAGAGACTACTGTATTCTTGGTGTTATGACCACTATTGATTGAGTGTGAGTAAAGAGGGGTCTGCTGAAACTGAAGGACATTGATGGGAGGAGTTTCCGATTTAGCCCTCATGGACTCATGGTCAGGCTAGGCGGTGGACTGGGCAAGTGATTTGGTTGCCTTGTCCTATGGTTGGGAGGAATGTGGCTGTTCCCTTTGTCTTCCCTGTAAACTAGTTCAGATATGTAAATCTACCCCTTCTCTATTTATATTTTTACATATCTGATGTAATGCAAGTGTTAGTTCTTAATCTAGTTATTTTCCATCTCTGTCTAAATGATTAAATCATTGATATGATACATATATTAATTTGGAATTGAATTATTTCCATCTCTGTTTAAATGATTAAAATGATGATATGGTGCATATATTATTTCTGAATTGATATAACAACTGGGAAATCTGTTCGAGCAAACGAAGCTTAAATGTCGACAGAATTCCCTTAACCCAATTCATAATGACTCTTACGGTTAGATTGATTCTAAAAAAACACTAGATCTTATATTTAATGTTTAATACATAACGAAATAATTATGCTTGGTTAATTTTTGAGAGTAATCACCTCAAAAAAAAAGGAAACTTAGAGTAATACCTTGTGAGCGTAACAGTAGGATAAATCTCTGTGCATCGAAAACCATTGCAAAACTGCCTATGTGTAAATGACCGTGAGAACTAAGTTTAGATACGAGGCCTTGGTATTTTCTACAGGTAAAGTCTTAAGATCATTCTTTTTGAGACCTCCTTTTCGACGCAGGCTAGAATCAAAACTAGTACAAAAACTAGTATTCCATGAGATAATTATATCCTTAACAAAAGAGACAGGCCTAATTATTGTTAGTAGTCTGCGTGGATGCCACAAAAGAAAATCTGAGATTTGAAATGTCTACAATAGAATGTATAAGCATTTGATTTTTCCCTATATTATGTCCAGGATAGACTATTCTGACAGACTTATAGACACAATCATATAAAAGAAATGCTAGAATGGATTCCAATAGATTTATTCCGAAATAGATATTTGAGAAATTTTAATGCATTCATATAAACAATGCGAGTTGAGTTTATTTTACCCTAGTATTAGTCACAACAACAACTCCTTTTATTTGCAATAGAAGTCGAATACAATAAATAGGGAAGTAATCAAGACTCTGTGATCGTAGAAAATTTTTGGTAATTATTATTATTACCGGAGCAAACAGATTGAATACATGTCAGTTGAAATGTCTTGATTGCAATAAAATTCTTAGCCATATGTGGTACTTTAAAAGCTAGAGATAAAACTCATTGTGAGTTACTACGCCATTCTGAGTATATATGACAAGGACTATAGTTCATTATTCAAAAAAATATTACATAGTTGTTCAAAACAAAAAGAATTGAACATAGAATCCTTATAATACTGAAGGCGAACAAATCCATTTTGGAATAGAAAACTGGGTGGAGCCACGAACTCCACTTCCTATAACCTAGAGAGTTAAAGTCGAGAAGAGATGGGCTCAGAACCTGGGTACCTTTCTCTCCAAGAACGGGGGTGGGCACCTAGAATTTGCACAAACCAAAGCTCTGCAAAACATACCAGAAATTATTAATATCTTGTAAATGAAAGTGAGGTAACAACACATGAATAGAATGGACAAATATTGACCAACATTTTAATTTTCCAGAGAGACACTCATCTTTTGATGTGCAAGCTCAGGTCCTTTCCCTATCGAATGCTATATGATATACGACCAATCGAGGAAGGAGAGTGTAGTAAACCCCTGATGGGTACCTCGCATTGACAAGGCCCATCATTAGTGGCTTATACAAATACTTCAAACAAAAATGAAGATAGATAAGAAAAATAGAGACAATACAATAACCAATGAAATCAAACAAAGTAACTGACAGTGTTAGTTTTTCCTTAACACATAAAGAATACAAGTCGAATTGTGCCAAAGACTTGTTTTAAACCTAACCATGATTGAATTCATAGAAAATAATGAGGGTTCAAGTAGTCAATGTAAACATTTGTTATAACCAGACCCCGAGGGTTCACCATGCAGCTTACAGGAAACTAGGTAAGAGTACTGCCAAAGAAACATGCCCATCGCAAGGAAATACAAGAAGTAACTTAGAGGGACACATATAGTTTTTCCTTTAAAGAAAAAAAATAAATCGAATGAATTTTCCTAGACATTCAATGCTAGACCACGACATATAGCCAGGGGGTAAGACTATGGAGGAATAACGGTTTAGGGCTCAAGGAATACCTAAGTACCCTTTTCTTTTTCCCAACGATTTAACTGGTATTTCTTGGGGAAAAGAGAGAATAGTTAGAGTGTCGCAATTTTCAGGAAAAAAGGGATGATCAGATAGTCCATATGACGTCAATATAGGAAATAAACCCATAGCATAATAAGCATTAACGATAACCCTCACTGTCATAAACTATTGAACACTCTACTTTGTTAAAACTTACTCGGAAGATGGACAATGGTCGATGGGTTCACTGAGTAAACGACCTTCAGGACGATAGTCTTCCTGCTCCAACAGATTTATGTACAAATCCAGTGTTAAAATGGAAATATACAGAGGCATTTCCAAAATAGAGATACACAAGAAAAGATTAATAACCAGGAGTAAACGCGAGACGTTTTCCCAGGGAACACAGAGCCAAAATAAAAAAAATGGATTGGTAGTCTTGGGATAACCATCGGCTAGTCACATAGCTATTTAATGAGGGCATGTACCTAATTTTCGTAGTTAGGGAAATGTGGTAGACCTCTGGTGGGGTACTTTAAGCATGCGATCATGTCAAAGGAAATGCGTTCAAAACACCTTAATTATCTTGGACGATAGCCATTAAATCCTTTACAATCGTACCCCAGAGTATTCACCTCATATCCATGGAGTACTCATGATGAAAGACCGCCCAAATTTTCTCATATTAATCCTTATCTTCAGTTCTGGTTAGGATTCCCTCATGACCATCGAATTCGGTTAACGAAAAGAAAACCCTACACCAGAGTTGGTTCAGATAGAACTGACTGTGAGGCATAAGTATTTGACAAGGATAACTAACCTTAGAAAACACCTTACAGATCATAAATCTCACACGGGATAAATGTTGCACAAATCAAAATACATTTAATTAGCATATGTCCCTATTTCCAAGAAAATCATTCTATCACCTCAGGATTCAAAGCTAATCATACGTAGATACCCATGGTAAGTCTTACTTGTGCGATTGGGGTATAAGTTGTGGTGACATACCTATGAGAGTAAATAAATTGGTGAGGATATAAGTTTTTATTATATTATGGTAGCATATTCACATTCACATATAAATGTAATTAGTCCTCATGGAGGCTGGTAGTATAGTTTATACGAAGCATCAATGCGATCTACCTTGTAATTGCAAGTATACCCTTGATTGAGTCCAAATATATCCACCACCCTTGTGGTTATGTTAGGTATAGTCCCTTAATTCACCTTACTAAGTAGCAAGCGAAGTTTGATATGGATATTAACAAAGAAAAAGAATTTTAAGTGCCCTTAAGAGAAAATATGTTTTTTTTTATGACATTTAGGGAAACATTACACGTGGGAGGTCAAAATTCCCTTTTTCCTCATAGTTGTTTTGATTTTTTTTTGAGAGGTTTCCAAAGACGAGGCTGGATTTTTTTCTTCATCCTACTAGGATGAGGACTCATGTGTGGATGCACATGTGGGGACAAATGATGCCCAACAGGGGCCATCCAAAGTTTCCAATAAATATTTCCCCATACGCATTGGGGCTACTAGGAAGTGTGACATATCACATGTTCGTCATATTTTCATGTCCTTACACGAGTTTTGATTGGAGAGGATGTCCAAAAATGCTCTTCACACCAAATGAGCCACTAGACAATAGAGGTAATATTGGTGTTTTATTTAAATTAATATAGTTCCATTTTATTGTCTTACTTAATTAGAGCACAATTAATTCTAACACATTATTTAAATTGTTTTATTAAATTATTTAATGAATTAATTGTGTAATTATTGTTCTGTATTATATATTTTGTATATATTGGCACTTTCATTGGGGACATGCCTCCTCCCCCAGTAGATGACAATGAAGAGATGATGTATGAGGCCATGACGGGTCATGGTACTTAGGTGAAGATACTCGACGGCATGTGTGGTAGGCCCAATATAAGATTGAGGTTGGATTTGGGATACCGACTCTATTCACTTTTAATTGAGGTAGGAGTCCACCCTACCCTGTTGTGAGACATCAGGGAAAATCCTACGCTCTTGGATATTTAGAGGGAGATACTGCATGATTTGATGCTTCTAATGCATCATATCATTGAAGCTGCTAGGATATTAGCAGTGAGGAGGGATCCCGATGATATGCACAACTCTTCTTCTAGTACATCTCGTTCATCCAATACCCCATCGATTTATGAGGGTGGTCATGATCATCCTTCTCCACATCCTCCTTCTCCTCCTTCACTTCACCTAGATCATGAGGAGGAAACACATATTCCTCCTCCTCCTATTTTGCCTCACCTAGATGAGCATGTCAGACCTATTCCTCATCCTCTTCTTTCACATCACCTAGATGAGTAGGTGATCCAAAATGGATCTAGGAACCAAAATGGGTCCAGAAAGGCCTAAAAATAAAAGTGCTCAGGATTGCTTCAAAATGGATGTGTGCGTAGGTCTCATCATTATGAACCCAACGCAACTTGAATGGGATCAAACATACATCATATAAAAAATATATCTCGTTCTGCTTGTTTTTCCAAACAAGCAAATTGTTTTGCTAACTGTACAATCCGTAGAGTGCTGATGTGGATGCTGACTGTATAGGCCATATGACCGTACAATGATGTGGTAGAGGAGTGACATGCTGATTGAGCAGATGATGGATGATAGGTGGACAGATGGTATTTGGACACATGTCCTTATCTTGGAGAATGACATGGTGCCATGTGGCCCATTCATGGGCTGCCACATGGCACCCCTCTGTTGGTTGGTTGTTGTGGAAAAATTGTATGGAATCCACAGGATTCGAACCTGTGACATTCGGTTCGGAAGGAATTCTTTGCCAGGGCTAGGCTACCAGCCCGCCCATAATATTTCTTATCCACTATAGTCTAAACATTATATTTGAATGTGAATGGTTGTTCATTTTGCGAAGTAAAGGGTTGGGGCTTAGCCCTAGCCCTCGACGAAAACTTTACCACATGACTGCTACCATATGACCTACAACCATTCACTTTACCTTTGGCATGTATTTGCGGGGATAGTGCTTGATCAGCCGGGGTATCCCGCTGACCAAGGTGCATGACTAGGTGTTAGCACTGGGGGGTAAGGGCACGGAGAGGCCTAGCCACGGGTCACATGGCCATCATATGACCAATGAAACAACTAAGGACCAGGGTTCAATGGTTAACACCCAACTTGAGGCCACATGTAAGCTCCCACATGACCAGGGGCTTGAGTAAAGGGGGTTGGCACACCATATGGGTAAATTTGGGTTTTTTAACTATATTATAAGATTTTATTTGATTTTTGAGTCAGTTTTGAGAGATTTTGGCCATTATTGGAGGATCGAGAGCTCTTTTTGAGGCCAGATCTTGGGGGGAAGTTGGGAGTTTGTTTCCAATTTCAATCCTATATAAACCAGAGGTTCTTGGCAGCCTTGGAAAGGTTTAAAAGAGGAGAAATGCTGAAGAATTGTTAATCCAAAGCCATTTTTATGCAGGGAAGCAATTGAGGAGAGCACCTTTGTGGGTCATTTTCAGGAGCTTCGTTCATCCGTTTTCAGTGTCGTCAATTGTGTTGGGTTCTTAAGATCTAGCAGAACACATCTAGATTAGTTTGTAATCTAGTTGGCACTTTTATGATGCACTTTTGAATCTTTTAAGATAAATAAGAAAGCCTCACCCACTGAGACAAAGTCCCAGAGATGTAGGCAATATTGCCAAACTCCATTAACAACTTTTTCTATTATGGTTTGCTAATTATTGTGCTTATTTATAGATATGTATATATTCTTATGTATTCTATGTTAAATCTTGAATTCTTCCTCTTTCTTCAAATTCCTAAATGGTTAATGAACTCATGCTTTAAAAACTCAACCATAGTCTTTAAGAGATTTTTTCGAATCAAGTGGTATCAGAGCAAGTTGATGGTTGGTTTTTGAGCTTGCATGATTACCAGGGAAAAGATGAATCATGGTGAAGTTGATCTTGTCGAAGAGAATCCCGATATTGGATCGATAAAGATAACTTCTCAAAGTGAGATGGCATCAGAAGAGGGACTTTCTCATAACGAGATAGAGTTTCAAAAGATCTTCTTCTCCATGATAGAGATGGTAAAGGTTTTATATGATGACTACTTGGATCAAAAGAGACTGAGTTTAGGTGAATCCTAAAAATACAAAAGTGAAGAAGGAGAGGATCCTCCTAAATCTCCTTCTTTAGCTCCTTCTTTTCCATCAACTTCTTCTTCTTCAAGTACAAGTTCCAAATCCACCGCAAGAAAACATTCCTATAAACATAAACACGATATGCCTTTACTTAAGCTTGATGTGAAGTTTGAATTACCCATGTATGATGGTGAAGTCAATGTTGAGAGGCTTGATAATTGGGTCAGACAGATGGAGGTTTATTGTAGTGTGCAACAAATCAAGGATGAGGCAAATCAAATCAAATTGGCATCACTTTGACTTGCAGGCACACCACTCATCTAGTGGCAAAGAAATTTGAAAAATGGCATGCAACAAGTGGGTAATTTATTTCCATCATGGATTTTTTTTTTTTTTTTCACTTAGAAAGAAATTTTGTCCTTTGGGTTATAAAGACAAGGCTTTAATTGAATGACAAGGTATTAAACTAAGAATGGATAAACAGTGCAAGAATACACAAATGAATTTCATAAGATGGAATTAATGTTAGACATTCCATTACATACCCAATAAACTCTTATGAAGTATATAGGAGGTTTACCTACACATATTCATAATATTGTGTTTATGTTTGGACCTACTAATATTGATGAGGTTTTTGTTCAAGCAACATACATTGAGGTAGGGAAAACAAGAGTTGGTGTATGAGGGAAATCGTCCTTGATAAAAGAGGACAAAAGGAAGTGGAATGGAAAGAAAGAAAATTTAGTGGAAAGAAAGGAAGAGAAGCTCTCTTGCAAACATTGCAAGAAAGAAGGGCACGATGATGACAATTTCTGGCAATTGCATCCCGAGAAGAGATTGAAATGGTTCAAAGAGAGGAAAGGGAGGCAAACAATTTCATCAACATCATGACCAACAACCTTGGGATCAGATTCAGGTGATGAATCTAAAATCACAACGGTTGGTTTGATAGGTAAAATTGGTGATTGATTTGATTCTAGAAGAAAATTGTTTCACATAAGGTTCATTATGACGCAAACTAAGGTCAACACATTGATATATAGTGGATTTCAATCTAACTTGATTTCAGAGGAAGTGGTTAAACAATTGGGATTAAACACTCAGATGCATCCTAAGCCTTACTCACTTAAATGGATAAGCAACAATCATAAATTGCACATAACAAAGCAATGAACATTAAATTTTGAAATTTCATCTAAGTTTGTGGATGAGGTAATGTGTGATGTGGTGGCATTAAATGAATGTGGAATGGTTTGAGGCAGTCCTTATTTGTATGATCGTAAAGAAATATTCTATAGGGAACATAATCAATATCACTTAATCAAATCATGCAACGAATATGTTGTACATGCTCATCACTTAAAAGAAAATCAATCTCTTCAAACAATGGAACAATTAAGGAAGTTAGATCATGCAAGAAACACACCTATTATTGTCCCAAATCAAGAAATTGATCTTAAGCAAGAACATGAGATGATTGTATAATGGAAGTTCAATCATACTTTTCTTCAAGATAAGATAATGCCGTGCAAGTATTACAAACATATTAGCTCATTTGCAGTCATATTTATGATGTTATCATTAGTAATGTTGTCAACATGGGTTATAGTGGCTTCAATAAGATGTGATAGAGTACAAGTGGCTAACAATATGTTGTCAGCTATCATGGTTGTTTTGCAATTGATGTTGATGAGATAGGTGCACAAGACAAAGTTTAAAGACAAAGAACAAGTGGGGTGGCCTATCCCACACTTGATAACTGGTTAGTATCCTTTTGGAGGACCAAAAGGTCCTAGTGGGGAGGTGTGATCCAAAATGGATCCATGAACCAAAATAGGTCCAAGAAGGCCTAAAAATCAAAGTTATCAGAATCGCTTCAAAACAGACATGTGTGTAGGCCTCGTTGTTATGAACCCAATGCAATTTTAACAGGCTCAAACAAATGTCATGTGTGAAATATATCACTGACTGTACAGTCCGTACAGAGCTGACATGGAAGCTTACCGTATAGAATGTACAACCATACAATGACATGGCAGAGGAGTGGCACGCTGACTAGGTAGATGATGGATGACAAGTGGATGAATGGTATTTGGACACGTGTCCTTATCTTGGTGAATGACATGGTGCCACGTGGCCTAGTCATGGGCTGCCACGTGGCACCCCTCCATTGGTTGGTTGTTGTGGGAAAATTGTATGGACTCCATAGGAGTCGAACCCGTGACCTCCGGTCTGGGCAAAATGCTTTGGCAGGGTCGGGCTACTAGCCCACCCATGGTAGTTATTATCCACTATAGTCTAAACATTATATTGGAATGTGAATGGTTGTTCATTCGACAGAATAAAGGGATAGGGCTTAGCCCCAACCCCCGACAAAATATTTACCACATGACCGCTACCATATGACCTACGACCATTTGCTTTACCTTTGGCACGAATTTGTGGGGATAGCGCCCAGTTGGCCAAGCTAGCCCATTGACCAAGGTGTGTGACTAGGAGTTATCATCAGGAGGTAAGGGTGTGGAGAGGCCTAGCCATAGGTCACATGGCCACCATATGACCAACGCAACAACTAAAGACCATGGTTCAATGGTTAGTGCCCAACCCAAGGCCACATGGTTGCACCCACATGATTAGGGGGTTGGGTAAAGGGGGTTGGAACACCATATGGGTAAATTTGGGTTTTATAACTATATTATAGGATTTTGTTTGATTTTTCATCAAATTTTGAGAGATTTTGGCCATTATTGGAGGATCTGGAGCTCTTTTTGAGGCCAAATCTTAGGGGAAATTTGAGAGTTTGGTTCCAAATTAAAGGCTATATAAACCATAGGTTCTTGGAATCCTTGGATAGGTTTATAAGAGGAGAAATGCCAAAGAAGTTTAAAGCCAAAGCCACTTTTATTCAGGGTAATCATTGAGATCAACTTTGCGGGCCATTTCTAGGAGCTTTGTTCATCCATTTTCAGTGTCGTCAGTGGTGTTGGGTTCTTGAGATTTAGAAGAACATATACAAATCAGTTTGTAATCCATTTGGCACTTTTATGATGTACCTTTGAAGCTTTGAAGAGAAATAAGAAATCCTCACCCACTGAGACAAAGGCTTGGAGACGTAGGTGATATTGTCGAACTCCATTAACAACTTTTTCTATTATGGTTTGATAATTCTTGTGCTTATTTCTAGATATGTATATCTTTGTATGGCTGCTATGTTAAATCTTTAATTCTTCCTCTTGCTTCAAATTCCTAAATGGTTAATGAACTCATGTTTTAAAAACTCAACCATAGTATTTAAAATTTCTTTTCGGATCAACAAGCATGGCATATTCATCATCCATCATCTTCCACTACAGACCGAGCCTCCACTACTGTTGTAGATATGCCTATTATCCCATCAGATGGACTAGATATGTTATAGCAGTTATTTGACTTGCCCATGATATATGTATGTGTGTGTGTGTGTGTTTTCTATTGATCATGTTGATGAAGTACTTAATTGGTATGTTGATGTTGATGTGTATATCATTATGTCATGTTAGATATGTTTGTTAAATGTTCTTGATAGATGAGTATGTTATAACATTTTTCATTAGATGTGCATTTTTCCTATTGATCATGATGATATACTTAATTAGTTTATATGTTGATGTTGATGTTGATGTGTACATTTTTAGGTCATGTTAGATATGTTTAATGTTAAATGTGCTTGATATATGTGTATGTTAAATGATTCTTGTTAGATGTGTGTGATGATGATGTTAGAAAATGCTTGTCTTTTGTTAGATATGATCACAATGATGATGCATTGTTAAATTATTAGATATGTGTATTAGCTAGTTAATGACATTTATATGTGCTAGAGGTATATATAATTAGATGATGTTAGCTAGCGAAAATTAATGTGTATTTTAGATATTATTTATGTTTGTTATAATATGGTTATCATTATCATGTTTATTTTTATAAATTACAAAGTTGAATATGGTTGAAACTATAATTGTAAAATTGAAACTATAATTGCATAGATAGTTCATTAGACATATTTTGTAACATCCCTCTCTTGCGAGCACATGATATTGACTTATTCTTTGAGAACAATTGTGTGCAAATGATCTGGTTATAGTGTATGGTTATTTGTTTCACTTATGGATTCTTATGATGATGATGATGGATTATGATTTATGTTGTTTGATATCTATGTATTGACATATGGTATTGATGGGTTTCACCCGAGTGTGCATGACACTTGATAGATTGAGGATGTCGATGACATCACTGGACCTCCTTGGACTCCATATTGAGTCAGGGAGTGGATTGTATTGGTTTGAGTATTTCATTTATGCATATGCGGCATATGATCAATTATATTATGATTTTTTTTATGGATCATTGGAAATTTTTCATTGATGGATGCAAGGCTAACGATTGCTTGCTAATATGACTCACATAAGGAGTAAAGGGGCCATGAAAAAAAAACAAATATTAAGGGAGAGATGTGGCAACATCCCTGTCATAGCCTACTAACACTCTCATTGTGGCTCAAATTGTAGTATAATTATTACCTAGTTAGAGAGGTCCACGATGCCAAGAGGGAAGAATGAGACAATCGCTCACAAATATTATAAGGGGCGCACAATAAGGCATGGTTCTTATTCCTTAGAATCCCTTAGTCTCTCACAAGTCACCCGAATGGAGTGCTGACTCCAGGGGTTGGAAAACTACCAAAACTAGTCAAAGGTGAGTGGAACCCTTAGAGAAAAGAGTGCATCTTGAAGGGCATGTCACGTAATTAAAAATTTGAATCAAAGACGAGTGGCACCCTTGGAGCACATAGTCTGTCTTGAAGGGAACATCTCAGAATTAAAAAAAAAAGTGAGTCAATGAATCTAGATGGCCTATAAAACTTTGAGCGCATGTTAAACCTTGTAAAATCTTGAGCATTGCTGAATTAATTAATTGATTAATTAATTAATTAAAGAATGAATCTATTAATCATAATCCTTAAGGGTCTAATCTTATGCAAATAAAAATTTAACTAAGCCTAATTTTAAGTTAGTGAGAAGACTAAAAACTAATTTTATAAATTAAATAATGAGGGGATGAAATAAATCAATTAAGAAAGAAATGAAAATAAAATAAATATAAAGAGTGATTTAATACACATTTGTGCAAGTAATTACCGAATTGGAATTTAAAGTAAAAATTGAATAAAGATAAAGGAATGGGTACATATAGAAAGGAATCTAGAGCCTAGTTAACAATAGTCTAACTAGGAGAAGATTCCTATTTTAACTCAACTCAATTTTAGAAAGGTGTTAGTCATTAATTGGAAATAAAGGGAATACATGGACAACTAGGAGTGATTATATGAGCGCTTTTAGGATGGTTGAGGGAAATTAATTTTTATTAAAATAAAATGTGGTTTTTATTGTACATATTGGGGAAAGGATGAAAAGTGTATGGGGGAGATAATTATAAATTATTTTAATTGAAAAATGAATTAATTTTGCAAGTGTGGGAAAATTCTATAAAAGAAATGGCTAAGTTCAGAGATAAATCAAACTGGTCATGAGTGAGGTTATGTTGTAGAAATTTTGACTGGTTTTACTTGTGAGAGTTGGGATACCTAGCTTGAGAGAGAGTGGTGGCTCTACCTTGTGAGACAAGCTAGGAGCTAGAGGATTTCTGGTTGTGTGTGTGCCTGGCCTCTTTGTAGCTCATGGGGCTAAGTGGGAAGAAGACTACCCCTAGCGTTGGGTGGGAGGTACCTATGAAGTCTCAAATATTAGAGAGAAGGAGTTCATACAAAGTGCCAGTGCGGAAGAACATCTCCATTCCTACGTCGTCGATTACAGTAATCTGTTTTAGATGGGTAATTTTTGATAAGATTGATTGTAATGAGTTTAATTGAAAATCACCATGAAATATCAATGAATTTAATATCAAATTGTATTAGAACAAATTATATGAGTGCACCATCACATCCAATATATAGGCCTTAGTTCTATTGACAACTATTACTTGGAGTATTATGTGATTTGTATTATTTGAAATTAAACTGTGCTAGAGTTTAATTTTTTTTTTACTCTATAAGCTACTAGTGCAAGAATTTTCACTGGTGTATGCAAAATATCTTTTTGCAATTGTCCATGCTAGGTACTTGTTAGGTTGGACCTGTATGAGCTATGTTTGTTTACTTCCTAAAGAATTTTGATCAATAAACTACATACATGATTTTGGTTTTGCATGGGTATGTTTCAGATTTCTGCATTGTTTTTTCCACAGTGATAATGAGATACAATTATCTTCTTATGAACTCACTTGTGTAAACATAGGGCACATGATTTCATTTTCCTTACTTCCATTCATAGTGGGACACACTCCTTGTCTCACTGTAGCAATCATATAATAAAAAGAACAATAATATTTTCCCCTTGTTCTCACTGTAGCATTCATCTAATACAAGAGCGATAATATTTTTCCTTTGTTCTCACTATATCATTCATCTAATACAAGAGCGATAATAATTTTCCCTTGTTTTCACTATAACATTCATCTAATACAAAAGAGATAATATTTTTCATTTGTTCTCACTGTAACATTCATCTAATACAAGAGCAATAATAATTTTCCCTTGTTCTCACTATAGCATTCATCTAATAATAAGAGCGATAATAAGAGCGACTGATGTATTACTGTATAATTCACCTTAAGATGTTGTTCGGATAAAGTAATAAGCATTCTATCCCTGTCTAAATTATGGCACCTCAAGTACATTTTGTGAATGTGAAAGACATCTTGAAAATTTATTTAACACAGATGCAAATAAAAGACCGCTTCACATCCTTTCTTTCCCTCAGCGAATTTATAACCACGTGTATCATTTGAGATTTTATTTCCTTCAAAAAATTTATAACCATGTGTATCACTTGAGATATTTTTTCCCTCATCGATTTTATAAAATGAGTATCCTTTGCGGTTTGTCTTTTTTTTTCTTAGTGAATTAATAAATAGTTGTGCAAGAAATGTGAATTCGCCCTGCATTTTCCCTTTGTTGTCCTCTATGTTTTGTAAAAAGAAACTCTCCTATCATTGTGCATCCATCCTGTGCCTCCACTCAGAACAAAACCCTGCACCTTCACTCAAGAAGATTTCCATGCGTGGGAGCATCTATCATGCGACTTTACTCAGAAATTGTTAGGATATTTAGACACTTAGGAGTTAGTTAAGATCTACTTGGTCTAATGTGTCGTTAGGTAAAAGTGTGTTTCTTAGTGTGTTTCTTTAGTATTCATTAGTATGAATTTGTAGTTAGGAAATCCGACGGTCATGATATGTTCCTGACATAGAGTGATTTGAGGCTTCATATTCTCCTCGATCTTAATGACCATTGATCAGTGGCTTAACACACGATTGGTCCATGATATCTATTTAAAGAGCATGGAGGGTCATTTGTCGATGATTGATTGTGAGAAAATATTTTGTAATATCGATTGTAGTCTTTTTCTTTTGCATTAATAAACTACTCCAAGTGGCCGTGTTGGCTGGGACCGTCGATGTTTCCCTATAGGGGTTTTACCACGTGAAAATATCAGTGTGTTGATATTTGATCTGGTTATGTGAGTGGTTAATGAAGTTTTTCATCCTCTCTTGGAATACCTATGTTTTTGAACAAGGTATTAGAGCCTGTTTGAAGACCCTCTCTTGTTGTAGATCGAGATCGTGAAGTTGGTTTCCTCATCTCCATATTATGTCATTTTTGTACATTTTTGGGATTATAGGACTATTCCGTTGTGTCCAGAGCGCTCATTTAAGTCAGGAAAACTTTTTGTTTCACTCGAAAAAGTTTTCGTTTGCCCAAGATACAACCATTTCAGTAAGATTCGGAGGTATAAAGCCTAGATACACATTTTAAATTTTTTTGCAGAGTATCATTTTGGTTTTATTTCGGTTTTGTATTATTTATTTCTAAGCTTCTACTCTTTTAGATTTGAATATTCTCTTTGCCCCGCACGCTATGCAATCTCAGAAAATCAGAAACAGATAGGAAAAGGTGCATCTTTCAGGTAAGCTAACCAAGATCTAACCCTTGTTGTCATCGATAAACAAAATTGTTTTCTTGTGCGAAAATATTTTTTTTTTAGCACGATCTCCAAGGTCATCTTCAACAAAAACAAAAACATCACCTCCAATTCTCTTCCTAAAAAATACAATATTTTTTGCTAGACCATTTGGTTAAAAGATGCCTTATTAAGTAAGAGGTCTTGAGTTCAAGTCTCTCTTCTATTACTTTTTTTTGAAAAAAATCATGCTAAAATTGTAAAGTGTATTTCACTTCAAGTATAAAAGTGAATCACTATAAGTAAGTTTAATATTTTATTTTAGAGTTATTTATTTTGCATGCAACTTTTCTTTTATAAAGTAGCTTCATTGTAAAAGTGATCCCCACTTCTTTTTATAAAAGTGGGTCACTTAACAACTTACACTATCACGTGGTCCTTTGGTTACCATTTATGTTTTTTTTTAAAGGGCATAAATCTTAGATTCGAAGTTTGTTTTCAGTGTTGTTTTTTTTTTAAAACGCATAAATTTTCAATATCTTTCCATCTAGATCATCATTTTCAATTTTTAAATCCATATTATCTGCATGTTTAATACGACTTCTACAAGTAATCTCTTGCTTACTAGCACCAACTACTTCCAATGGAAATCTCATATGGAAGATTTATTAAGAAGTAAAGGATTGTACCAGATTACCTTGGGAAAGAAAAAAGAACCCGATGATGATAAGAAATTCAAATGGGCTAATAGGAGTGATGAAGCACGTGGACTAATCAGAATGTCCATCTCTCCTGATTTAAGGTTCCACCTTAACAGAATTGATGACCCCGAAGAAGCTTGGGAAAATATTGAATCTGTGTTTGGTAAACTCCATATTATTCGAGAAAAATAATTAAATAATCAAGTACTGACCTTAATTCCAAGTGTTTTTTCTTTCCTTGGCGACTCTCTATCTAAGTTTAAAACACTCAGAATTTTATGTGAAGAATGTGAGATAAAAATGAAGGAAGAGTGTTGCATCTATCCTATTCTTTCTAAGATAGGTAGTGCATATTTTGTATCTGTATCTACCTTTTATGCCATGAGAGAGGCTCTAGGAAAACTTTTCAAAAACCCACTCTTGAGTCCTTTTGTGCTTCTTTGATTAGAGAGGAAGATAAGCTTGTACAACTTGGAGTAGTCAACACTACAGGTACCTCTAACAAAGCCTTAGTTTCCCAACAGAAAGATAAACCCAAGTATCCCAAGAAGCAACATCCTTTCTACAACAACAAGTAGTATAAGGGTTCCAAACCCGCTCAGGCATTGCCAGATCCTTATGGTGACAAAGGAGCAAAATATAAAAATAAGAAGATTGACAGACATTGCAACTTTTGTGATAAAGATGGTCATGATGAGTAAAAATGTTTCAAGAAGATGACAACTTTAGAAGCAATGATGAATAAGCACAACATTAGTATTGATTCTACTTCTTGTTATTCTTCTCATGGACATGCACTTTCCGCTTCTGGTTTCTTATTTAATACAACTTCTACTTCTTCTTCTGATGAGTGGCTTATTGATTATGGAGCATCTTATCATATGGCTAAGGATAAAGAAATATTTTTTTCTCTAAATGAATGTAACACTAATACAATATTTGTTGGTGATGATAGATCTCTTAGTGTTGTAGGATCTGGAACAGTTCAAGTAGATAATGGTCATTTCAATGATGTATTATGTGTTCCAAGTCTCTCTTGTAATCTTCTATCAGTATATCAAGTCACTCATTTAGGTGAAGGTAAAATCGTAGATTTTTCACCTCACCAAGTTGTAATCAAGGATCTAAAAGATCCTAAGCATGTTCTTGCAATTGGAATTGCTGATGATATTACTAGGTTGTACACATTTGACAACTTTGGGTCATCATCTTTTTCATCAGTTGTTTTTTCTCATAGTGATGACTTGAGAAAACTTTGGCATGAGCGGTTTGGTCATCTAAACTATCGCTCATTGCAACAACTATGTAATCAACAGATGGTGACTGGTATTCCTCCTGTTTCATGCAGAGATGGTGTTTATGTCGGTTGTGTTCTCGACAAACATCATCGGGACAATTTTGACAAACATGCCTCTTGGCATGCCTCGAGCCCTTTGCATCTTGTTCACAGTAATTTGTGTGGTCCACTTTCTTCTCCTTTTTCTGGGTGCAATTATTTCTTAACTTTGATTGATGATTTTTCTAGACGTACTTGGGTTTACTTCTCAAAACTTAAGAGAAAAGTTTTTGGCCTGCATGGCCCTTGTAGAAAAACAATCTGGACATCAAATTCAAAAGTTAAGAACAAATAACGAAGGGAAATATGTGAAAAATAATTTTAGAAGTTACTGCACTACACAGGGAATCCAAATGCAACACACTATTCCATATACACCACAAAAAAATGGTGTTGCTGAGAGAAAGAACCACACATTAAAAGAAATGGCTAATTATATGATCCAATGTATGAGATTAAGTCTAAAGTATTGGGTGGATGCAATCAATTGTGAAAATTACATAGTCAATCCCACTCCCACAAAGGCTCTTAAAAATAAAAAATCGGAAGAATCTTGGACTAAAATTAAACTAGATGTAAGTCACTTCCATGTATTTGGTAGTATATCATGGGCTCACATTCCTGATGAGAAAAGGAAAGCATTGCAGCCTAAAAGTGAGAAGTGTATATTTGTTGGTTATGCTGAAGATGCCAAAGGTTATAGACTTCTTCAACCACATTGTAATGAAATTATTATTAAAAGAGATACTAAATTTGATGAAAATCTCTTGGCCTACGATCCTAATTCGACGATTGTGCCTTCTTTGGCCTGTGATCCATCTTTGATGTTTGTGCCTTCTTCTGTTCTTATTCTAGTTTCTTTTTCAGATGATGACAATGATGATCCAGATTTAGGAGAGGAACGAACTGATTAACAAACTAAATATAATAAACACAGAGATAGGAAGAATAACAAAAATATTTAGTGAACAATATCTTCTATTAAATAATGAAATAGGCTAAAACTGTAAAACTGCAAAACTGAAACTTGCTCGAATGGTGGTAGCTATCTCTGAGAAGAGATGCATCCACTACATGCATCCATCTGAGCACAATGGATTACAATGAGGCTCCAGAGGCCCTTTTCATATTACTCATGAATGCCAAAACCCTAAACATCCAAAAATCTAACCCTAGAAGGTGAAACACCAAAAGTCATGTGGGCCCTATGGGTAAGTTGTTGTAACTTGGTACCTCAACTTCCTAAGGTCATAACATTTGCATACAATCTCTGTTTTAGGCACATGATAGCCCGTTGGAAAGGTATTTCAGAGAACTACACATTCCGTTATCATATTGTGATTTCATATAAAGTCTATTTGTGGAGAGTCAAGAAAAAAACATTTAGGGCCCCAAAACATCCCTAGAATTACAAAAATATGTGGTGACATGAAAAAATACAAAATAAGCCAGTTGGGTTAGGTGAGAGGCCACTCGTATCCACCTGGAGAATGTGTGAGGCTCTAGAAAACTCTAGAAGTGTATAACTCATAATTATAAAGAAGTATAGAAAGAGGTGTTGAATAAAAAATGGACATGAGGAGCTAGTTGGAATAGGTGGGTGGAAAACAATATCCACCTGGATCAATACTCCCCCCTTAGGAATAAATGGTCTCCATTTTTTTGAGTTCCCCCATCAGGTGAGGGAAGTTATGCTAGATTTGGGCATGGGTGAGCCACTTTCCTTGGTGTAGGAGTTTCCCTGCCTTGACAACCCGATAAAGATGGATTCATTGTTGGTGAGTGCCCTTGATCTGTGTGTCCAATATCTGATCGATGAATTCTTGTTCCATGTAGTCAGGGTTGAGCTATGTTGGTGTCAATTGTTTGGCGATCTCAGAGGTGTTCAGTAATGGTGGAAAATATGGTCGAAGGAGGCCCACATTGAATACTCGATGCAGGGTGGAGTGTTGAGATCAAAAGCATTACTACCTGTTGGATCGCCAAAGTACCATCCTTTTACCAAACTTTCACTTCACTTTCACTTCCATTTTAACCATATTCCGCTTTATCATACCCTTACATTAAACCATTTTCATGATTACATGGGTTTTAGACATATTATTTTCCAATGCATCTATTTTAGTGTTTTTGAGTGAATTTATGATTAAATATTGGAAAAATGACATGTTTACACTTATATATGGAAGTGGGATGAGTTTCATGATGTTTACAGGTGCATTTGAAGACTCCAACCAAGTCAAATTTGACCATCAAGCCTCAAATTTGAATTCCCTCTTCAACCCTTTGAAGATTTGATAAAGATTTGGAGATCTACTCAAGTATCTTGGATGGAGATTAATCATGAAAGAAATATTTGTGAGAGGATTTGTAGAGATATAACTTGATAGGTGTGAGCACATGGTTGTAACCAAATGAGACATTTGTGGATCTAATTTATCTTAAATTTTTTTATAAATAGTAGTGCATCCTCCATTTCAAGGGGAGGACTCTTGGAGCATTGTATCCAACTTATGATGAAATAAGAATCAATCTTTCTTTTCACATCAATTTCCATTCTCTAGTTTAGATTTAGAATGCTTTAGTTTATGTGTTAC
>JZKD02S2229431.1:1097165-1109762 GCA_000966675.3 Picea glauca
TTAGGATTTGATTGAATTTTCTTAGATTAGAGTTAGGTGCCTACTCCTGCATATATAGTGCATGTGCTTCGTAAGCCTACGAACCTCAGATTGACAAATTAAATGGTTGGGCAATAACTACAACGAAATTAAACAACAATATTTTTTCCTAACACTACCCACAACCTTGGTGATAGTGTAAGGCCCATAACGAAGTGGGTGAAGCTTATAATGGGGCCGGGTGAGATGCTCCTTTTGCAAATGTAACCAGACTTTGTCACCAACCTGAAACTGGTGTGGACCCTATGTTTATCATGGTGCTTCTTTTACTTAGAATTGGATTTCTGAAAAATATCCTGGACCTGTTGGCGGATGTGTTGGATTTTCTTAATGAATATAGTGGATTTTTCAATCGCAAAATGATCAGGGGAAGAGTTTGCCTGTGCGGTGGCTAGAGGAAGTTCAACATCAATGGGTCCCAAGGGTTGGAATCCCAGACCTACCTGAAATGGGATATGACAGGTGGAACTATGGAGAGCCCTATTATAACTATGTTGGACATATGGGAGACTCTCATCCCATGTATGGGGATGCTTAGAATTGTACATGTGTAGGATTCACACAATCATCCAATTGATGACCTTGGTTTGACCATCGGTTTGGGGATGGAAAGAAGTGGATTTTGTGAGCTTGGTGTCCAAAAAAGACCAGAGAATTGACCAAAATATTCTAAGGAACCTATTGTCTTGGTCAAAGATGATGGTATGTGATATCCCAAACTGAACTTGAACTCATTTGAAGAAGAGCTTGGTAGTATCTACCGCTGTGAAATTCTTCTTATAGGATATGAGGATGGACATCTTCGAAAATTGATCAACGACCATAAACATGCAGTCTTTTCCATGCTTGGTGGACGACAAACCAGACATGTAATCCATAGAGATGGATTCCCATGACTTCTCGAGAATAGGAGGAGGGGTGTATAAGACTTGCTTCTTGATGGTCGACTTGGTAATGGAATAGGAAGTGCAAGATATGATATATTTGGTGAAATCCTGTCAAAGCTTTGGCCAATAAAAAAGTTTCTGAAGAACAACCACAGTTTTCTCTACACTAAAATGTCCTGCCACCCGATTGTAGTGGGATTCCCAAATAAGATTTGCATGCTTGCTTATAGGAACACAGAGATGGCCTAGGTGGCATAAGAGTCTGTTCTGAATGTAAATAAAAATAAATGACTGTGGTGCCTGTACCCAAGCGCTGATATGTGGTGGTGAAGTCCGAATCTTGCTGGTAAAGTTGGGGCCACTCTGATGTTGCATGTATACAGGAATGGAGCACAGTGGTAAGTGCAGCCACAGGAGGCCGACTGAGGCATACGGTGAAAAAATTGGAGATACCTATCTTATACTTGATGTTGAGATGGAATTGTTGCAGGTAGGTGGACCACTTCTGATGGTAGTCGTTCTAGAATTTTCCCTGTGTCTATATGAAATACAGAGGTATGTGATCAATGTGTATGATCATTTATTTCCCCAGAATGTAATGTTTCCATTAACGACAAGCTTGTACAATGAAATAAATTTCCTTTTCATAGGTGGGGTATTTACAGATAGTATCAGAGAGTGTCTCAATATGGTATGCCACTGAATGACCATGATAAGTGAGAACTGCACCCACAACATAGTCAGATGCATTAGTCTCAATCTCAAATGGGTGTTGTAGATCAGGAAAGGAGAGTGTTGGAGCTGAGCATAAATGATGTTTCAGATATTTGAATGCTCGTTGTTTCTCCTTCCCCCATACGAACTTGGCCCTGCCAATTCCCTTGGTCACCTGGCTAAGGGCCCAAGCAATATGGAAGAATCCCAACATGAACCGTCTGCAAAAATTAGCGAGTCCTAAGAAGATCTGAAGCTCGGTTAGTGTGGTCGAGGATGGACAGTCATGGATGACTTGGATCTTAGCTAGATAAACATGTAAGCCATGCTCATCAACAATGTAGCCTAGGTATTACACCCTGTTCATGCCAAAATAGCATTTTTCCAAGTTGGAAAAAATCTTGTGTTGTCGTAGAGTGCTCAAAACCTATTGAATATGCCGCATGTGATTCTCCCACATTCTGCTGAAGATGAGGATGTCATACAAATATAATACCACAAAGGAGTTGGTGAAGGGTCTCAATACATCGTCCATCAACCTCATGAAAGTGGTTGGTGCATTTTTTAAGCCAAAGGGCATGACTAGAAATTCGTAGAGACCTTATTTAGACTTGAAGGTTGTCTTCTAGACATCAGTTAGTTTGATGGGAACCTCATGGTAGCTAGACTTCAGGTCAATATTGTTGAAGAAATTTTCCCCTTTGAGTTGGTCAAGAAGTTCATAAATCCTGGGAATGGGGTAGCATTTCCTGACTGTGATTTTGTTTAAGGCTCTCTTGCCAAGTCGCATCCTTCTTTTGCACCAGTAAAATCGAGCTTCCGCAAGGGGAGGAGGTGGATCTGATGTGCCCCTTTTGAATAAGCTCTTGGATCTGACACATGATTTCATCATTCTCCATCAACTAAAACTGATAGATTGGTCCATTAAGTAGAGGTGTGTTGGGGGTCATATCAATTGGATGCTTGACTTGGAAGTGTGTCGGTACCCTTGTAGGTGAGACGAATATGTCTCTGTATTCTTCCACAATATCGTCTACTTGATTCTGCTGCAAAGAGAGGCGTTGTGTAGAGGCCATAGATATGTTGGTGACCTTCTTCTTACTATGAGCAAAGATCACAAAAAAGACGAACTTCTCGGTCTGTGAAATGACCTTACTGCATTGCTTAGAAGAGATTAAATTAATAGTAGTAGGTAGTGCCACCTCTGGGATCCTGTACAATTGTCTACCCAAAGTAATAATAACACTCCAGGGTCTAGACTCATACACAACATGGCGCTTCCACAAATATGGTTGTCCTAAAATAACATCAAAAACTTTAAGGGGATAAATATCACACAATCCCTCATCTTTGAAAGGATTGATGCCGTAGGGTAGATGACGTTGTTGGCTGACACAAATATCTCTTCCTTGACGAAGCCAGCTGATGGTGTAGGGTTGTGGGTGTGGTTACCTTGACAGGTTCAGCTGCTTGATGACCTCTATTGAAATCAGGTTCTTCTGAATACCGTTGTCGACAATGAAGTGAATCAGATCTCCCTTGACCCACGCCTGTGAGTGAAAGAGGCGTTCCCCTTCCTCTTCTTCTTCTTGTTCACTTGGCCAGACTTTGGTGGTGGCGATTGTGGCACTGGGTTCAAAATCGATAATTTTCTTCCCTCCTTCAGGATTTGACTCAAAATCAGAATCAATCTCTGACTGGAAAGCCTTCAACTCAGCCATGAGGGACTACTTGGAGTGACATTTGCCGGGATTGTGCCAAGGAATTTTATGGTACTCACACCATTTTCCCGTGTCCTTCTTCGTCTTCTCATTGACCTTCTTGTGTTGCGGCTTGGATGAATTGTCCTGAGGGTGACCATATCAACTTGGTCCCCTACTATGTGGGTTAGGGTTGCCTTTTCACTGCTTCAGTTGTGAGGGGTTTGCAGATCCAAACTCTCATCGTTTCTACTTAAATTTCTGCTCGATCTTGACAATGTATCTATAATTTGTGCCCAATGAGGCGATGTCTAGGAACTCCGTTTCTATTTGAATGTATATATGAAAACAACCACGGTATTTGAGCACCAAATGAAACTTAGAATATTTGATACCCAATTTGGTGCGGAGGGTATGGAAAATATTGGTGAAGTTTGGTACTGTTTAGTCCCTTTCTTGACATAGGGTGGTCCATCTGTTGTACTAGTCCTCGTAGCTTCCAATGGGGTAGTATTGTTCTTTAATGGCGTATCGAAAGGAATCCCATGTAGGGGTCACCACAAAATTGTAGATTCCTCCATGACCCTTTTCTCAAAGTAAGTATCCCACCAGTCTTTAACATGGGGAACAACCTTGAGGAGTGCAAAAGTGATATTTTCCCGATCAGAAAAATTGTGGACTGAAAAATATCCTTCGAGTAGATTCAACCATTTATCTACATCATATGCATCTAATATTCCTTCAAATAATGGAATATCAAAATTTACCTGTACCTTGAAGAGGGTTGCATGGTTGCCTGATGAAGATGCTTCTCCCATGGGCAACCCTCAAAGGATATGCATGAAGTTGTCCATCATTTCGTTCCTTTGTCGCGCCAGGGATTCCTTGAGCAACATTTTAATAGGATATCCTGCTCCATCATATTTATTTTTTGTCTCCCAGGGGTTGTTGTTGGGATCAGAGTGACCGATTTAGTAATGGATCGATTGGTTCGAGTCGCAACTTCTTGTATCCAGACCTTGTCAGGGACATGCACGAAGAAAAATAAATGAAGAGAAAAACTCTCTGATACCAATGATCCAGGTTTAGGAGAGGA
This sequence comes from Picea glauca, assembly GCA_000966675.3. Classification (NCBI taxonomy): domain Eukaryota; kingdom Viridiplantae; phylum Streptophyta; class Pinopsida; order Pinales; family Pinaceae; genus Picea; species Picea glauca. The sequence goes on from JZKD02S2229431.1 coordinate 1,101,602, forward strand.
ACAAAATGATTAATAGACTGAATACAATAAACACAGATATAGGAAGAATAACATAAATATTCAGTGAACAATATCTTCTATTAAATAATGAAATAGGCTGAAACTGTAAAACTGCATAACTGAAACTTTCCCGAATGGTGGTAGTTATCTCTGAGAAGAGATGTAGCTGCTACGTGCATCCGTCTGAGAATAATGGATTACAATGAAGCTCCATAGGTCCTTTTCATATTACTCATGAATTCCAAAACCATAGACATCCAAAAACCTAATCCTAGAAGGTGAAACGTTAAAATTCATGTGGGCCCTATGGGTAAGTTGGTGTAATTTGGTACCTCAAATTCTTAGTTTCGAAAATTTTTCATACGACCTCTGTTTTAGGTGTGTGATAGCACGTTGGAAAGTTATTTAAGAGAAATACACATTTCACCATCAGACTATGACTTCGTCTATAGTCTGACTGTGGCGATTCAAGAAAATAACATTTAGGGCCCCAAAAAATCCTTGGAAGTACAGCAAGATGTGATGACATGAAAACATACAAAATAAGCCAGTTGCATAGGTGAGAGTCCACCTGCATCCACCTGGAGAATGTCTGAGGCTTCAGACAACCTGAAAAGTGTAGAAATCACAATTATAAAGAAGTACATAAAGACATTTTGAATAAAAAATGGACACGAGGAGCCATTTGGAATAGGTGGGTGGCCACCAATATCCACTTGGATCAAGTGAGGATGAAAATCCAACTCTGCCTACTCAATTTACTCTAGATGAGTCCTTTGAACCTGAACCAACACTAGTTCCACCGCTTCCTGGATGGGCTTGTTCAACACGAGAAGCAACTAGTGGTCTTGTCAGTGATCCTTCAGATCAACGTCAAAGACGTTCAAAGTTCCAGCGAGCCACTTCTAATTTGGCTCAAGTTTCAGAGACTCATGATCCATAGACATTTGCAGAAGCTTCAGGTCATCCATATTGGTATCCAACAATGAATGAAGAATATCGTTCTTTAATGGAAAATGATACTTCAGATCTTGTACCTCTTCCAAAAGGAACAAAACTTGTCATATGTAAATGGGTCTACATAACTAAGTATGCATTAGATGGAAGTGTTGAAAGACACAAAGCTTGGTTAGTTTCCAAATGATTTTCTCAAGTTGAAGGAAATGACTATAATAAAACCTTTTCTCCTGTAGCCAAAATGAACTCCATCCACCTTGTTCTTTCCCTTGCTGCCTCACATAAATGGAAGGTCCATCAGATGGATGTTAAATCTGCTTTCTTGCACAAAGATTTGAAAGAATAAATCTACATGGAACAACCTCCTGGTTATGTCCAGAATGACTCTAGCCTTGTTTTTCGCCTTACGAAATCTCTTTATGGTCTTAAGAAATCTCCTTGAGCTTGGTATGCCAAAATGGACAACTTTCTTATTGACACCAGATTCTCTAGATGCCATTCTGATCCTAATGTCTATACCAAGAAAGTAGGAAGCCATCTCATAATCCTTGTCCTTTATGTTGATGACCTTATCCTTACTAGCAGTGACTCAAAACTTTTAAACCATGTGAAAACCAACCTTAATAAAAAATTTGAAATGACAGACTTAGGTTTTTTTCACTATTTCCTTGGCCTCAAAGTTTTGAAAACCAAGGAAGGAATTTTTATTTCCTAGTCTAAGTATGCTTGTGACCTTATTCATCGCTTTCACATGGATGATTGTAAATTGACCCCTTATCCCTTCCAATCTGGAGTCAATATTAATTCCACTTGTACTTCTCCTGAAGTTGATGCCACCCTGTACTGTTAGTTAGTTGGTAGCCTCTTATAATTGACTCATACCTGTCTTGATATTTCCTTTATTGTTGGTCTTGCTTCCCGATATATGAAAACACCCCATGAAAGTCACTAGAAAGAAGCTAAAAGGATACTTCACTATGTCCATGCTATAGTTCACTTTGGGATACATTACAGCTCAGGGGGGACTCCTTTATTGGTTGGTTTCCCTGATTTAGATTGGGTCGATGACCCTGATGATCAAAAGTCTACTACATGTTATATTTTCAGCCTTGGTTCAGGACCTGTCACTTGGATTTGTAAGAAACAACATGCAATTTCACTTTCTTCATCAGAAGTGTTAACACCCTGTAATTTCCCAGGCTGAGGAGGAAATTGATACGGGTAACCACAAAAATTCTTTGAGTCAAGGATCTATCCCCCCATGACTCAGAGAGGGATCTCTCTATATTATTTAACTTTGTTTATATTGGATATTAGGCTAGACATACTGTACATGGGTTTTCTTATGGATTTGGTATGTTCGGGAGATTGAAAACTCGAATTTACATTGGGCCATGGGGTCTACCTTTTCCAAAAATGTATTTATCTCAGACGTATTAGATTGTCTCCACAAGGAAGGATATAAATAATGATGGATCAAATTGAATCAAATTAAAGTGAAGGAGAGGAATATAAGGGAAATTCCATCAAGCAGAGGAGAAACTAAGAATTCCTATGCTCAACTTCAAATGAAAACATGCAGATCATTAAAAGACCAGAAACAGAGTGAAAAAAAAAATTATGTTCTTAATATTTCTTTTAATGATTAGATCAGGGAAAAATATGGGTGGATTAACAAAGTAAGAAAAAAATTACCCAGAGAGGAAAAACATCACCAGGGAGTCTAACACAAGAATTCTGTAGATACAATTTTTATTTCTGGAAAGTCATCTCGAAAATTACAAAGTATCCCTTGTGGCACATGAATCAAGAGCTCAACAGTCAACCATTGTGCATTTGATTTATTAAAATATATGGAACAGACTCTCCCCAGGATCAGGAGGTTGAATTCAACCACCTCGTCCAAAAATAGCAATAATTCCCCATGAAATGTGGAATTGTCTGTCATGAAAGACGGGCCGAACTACTGCAAAAATGGGGTCAAATCAAACATATGTTTCTCTTAAAAGGTGAAACCTGTCTAAAAAATGAATGTCGTTATTGTATATGAGTTTTTCTGGAGAAACAAATTCCTTTGGTTTCTCCAATTTCATCTCCAGCTCACCGAAACAACTCCCGCAAAATCAGGACTGAAACAGAAAAAACTGAAAATATGAAAAATGAGGCTGAAAGATGGCTTCGATTCTCGCAACTGGTGGAACCTGTGAAAAATATGGAATAGGTTTTTGTTATTCAGCCCATGATGAACACAAATATCTCTCTATTTTTGAAAATCCATCTCCTTTTTCTTGGAATCATCCTCGGAAAAGGACTGGTCGAACTCGCAAAAATGTGATTTTTTCACTTTTCAAAAGGGCGGCTTTGGAGGGCAGAGTGGTTTTGGTTGGACCACCCATGAGGTGGTAAGTGGTATTGGGAGGGGGGGTACGGGGTTTGGGTAGGACCCACCAGTGGGGGGTAATGTGGTTTGGGGGGGGGGAGGTGAGGTCACGATGAAGGGCTAGTTGTCCCTCCTAAAACCACCAAGTGGGGTCCCCAGGGTGTTTTGGGGACGTGAGGAGGGGGGGGGGGGTCCGAGTTGTACGGGATGCATGCGTGAGTGGCTAGTAAACTTTAGGATAGTTTAATTTTTAGTTTTTATGTTTTTTAATATTTTTTTTTCTTTTCTTTTATTTCTTTATTATTCCGTGTTTATGTTATGTTGTAATTTTCTTTTATTTATATTTTATTATATTTTATGTTTTATCTTATATACGGTTTTTTTTATTATTGTTTTATTTTTGTTATATGTTTTTATTTAAATTTAATATTTTTTTTATATATATTTTAATATTGTTTTTAAATTAATCAAACACTAACCTAATTACTAACTTAAACAACTAACTATTAATTAATTATTAATAAGTCTAATCTAATTTTATTAATCTAACGTTTTTTTGTTTATCCTAAATTTGGTTTATGTAGGGATGAGTAGCGGGCGAGACGTACTCAATGGGACAAAAGGACAAGGAAGTGAGTGTCACAGAGGTGGATGAATGATGTAGCAGGGTGATAGAGGATCGGGCAAAATGGATGAAGGGAGAAGTGAAATCAACCGAGGTCGACAAACCATATGTCTTCATCACGAGACCAATGCCAAACAGATAATTGTAGAAACAAATAACCTATGATTATAGGACCCCAACATAGGCTCCACTTGGGGATGGAAACTATTTCGAGAGGTATCAAAAACCATAGAAATCTGAACACGTAGACAAGTTCCTTATCTGTTGGGCTGATCCCAAAAACTTTATTCTGCAACCTGCATCTGTTCTTATCCTCGGTGACTGACCTTAAGAAGAAAATTGGTCTTCATACCAAAATCTGAACTGAACTGACAAAAAGGTTGGAAAAGTGCTCACAATTCGGAGCTTATTTGCACACTCCAAAAATGACTGCTGAAAAGATGCTTACCTAGAAAGCTTATTTATGTACAATCCTATTCTAACATTGAATGCTTGGTTTTAATCAATGTGAAATATCCAATATAACCTTTCAAACATTGGATATAATACCTTAAATCCTTCACTATTTTTCACAAAACTCAAAACTAAATATATTAAGGGTACTTGAGAGTAATTGCCAGCCTAGTCTTTACCACAGAGAAATTGGTAAATATTAAAAACAAAAGAAATGCTGGAAATGGATTGGAGCTCTGCAGTGACGAATTTTTCCATATAAATAGTCATAGGATCAAGATATACCTGACCCATTTCTTGATATTCAAATTCAACCAATTTAGCCTCATGATTTGGTACTATATTTATGCTGTCTAGATCCTCAAAAAATTCATGATATGGCCGCAAAAGTTTTGATGGGCTTTGTAATGACACTCCTGCTGAAAAAGACAATGAAGTTGACTGCTTGATCATGCCAATATCATAACATCTTTTTAGCCCATATCTGAATTATGGAAAATGACTTTGACAACACAAGTCATCCAACACATCATATATTGGATCCTATAGAAATTGAGATGACTGATACATTGGTTCCACTAAAACTTCTTGATTTTATGTGTGTTTATTCTTTAGCACATACTCAATATTCTTTTTCAAAAACTGAAATGAATTAAATCCTAATGGTACAAAGTTATTTTGGATTAACTCATAATTTGTCTCAGGCTCTAAGATTTCATCTAGAATTTGAAAATCAATGTAGGTCAAGGGATGCAATTTTGGGTTTAGAACAACCTCCATATCATCAATGGCATCTTCAAATGATTGATCAAAACATTCTCCCTCCCTACTATTGACAACTTGCTTACAATTTTCTCTCAAAATTTGAAAAGAAGAGAAAAATAAGGGCAAAGATTTTTCCCTTACGTTGAAATTTTCCTCATCACTATCATGATTGTTGTTCAAAGGTTGATTGTTGTATCTGAGCTATAACTGATCTTATTCCTGCCAATGACATGCTTCTGATTACTTTGAACAATCAACATCTTTTTCAGCCACATAATTATCATCATACCAATCATACTTGGGTAGATTATCCAGGTAAGAAAATTCATCAAACATGCACATCATATTAGCTTGTTGTTCCTCTGCAAGTTGAGATGGAGCTTCATATTTAACTACATTGTGAATTGAATACATGAAAGAATCATTATCCAAACCATGGTACCAAGGATGAAATGAAAAGTGTTTGGGGACATTGATCCTTGTCTGTTCTGGAACTATTGTCACATGTGGTCTTTGAACAACAAGCTCATCTTTTCTACTAATCCTTTGCATCATATCATTGACTGTGTTGGTCAGAATATCTAGTTTCATTTCCGAAGATACCAAATGTTCTTTTTCCATTCTATTTTTCTCTTTTGCCTTTAACTTTGCCTTTATCTTCAACAAGTTATCTTCCACATCAACTGCAATCTTTTTCATTATTCAAGGGTTGCAGTGTTCCTTTCTCGTAATTGGAATGCCATCTCAGGATCAAAGGAATCTGGGTAATGCAAAAGGGATAATCCTGGGGGTGGCCTTATATCAACAGGAATTGCATGATATACCTTATTAAACCTTTTTGAAAATTGTTGTACTGTTTCCCCTGGATTCCTTTTCAAATGGTCATACTCTTCTAAGATGAGAAATACATTTCTCATGATCACCCATCGATCTAGGAAAACTTGCATGAATTGATGGAAATTGCTAATGCTTGTAGCTGGAAGACTCTTAAACCAATTTTTAACTTTACCTTGCAATGATAGGGAAAACATTTTGATGCATACATCATCATATTCCACCTCAAATAGATCAAGAAAATCCTCAAGACTTTGGATATGATTTTCAACAGTGATCTTCACATTTTCCCCATCGAATCTGGGCAAATTATTGATGTAATTGGCAGAGAGATCATGGAGAGTAGGAGGTAAATTTAGGGGCTTGTATCTGTCTGGGATTTTGCAAGTATAGGAGGTAAAGCATGGGGCTTATAACCATGTGGATTTTTAGCAAGAGTAGGAGATAAAACATGAAGCTTATGTCTCACTGGGATTTCTAAAGGTGTATCTGGGATGTGCACAAGTATATGAGTATGTACATGATCTACAACTTGGGGCTTAATATCTTGAGGTTCATGAATTTGCATATGATCAATATAAACTTCAACAATATACTCTTGATTCAGATTTGAAAAAGATAGGAAATAATTATAGATAAAACCAAAAATGTCTTGAATACAATTTGATCTTGAATACCTTCTCTTTCTAGATTTCTTGGTCATGCTTCAGGTTCTTCCTCCAGTGGAGTCTTTGAGTTGGCACTATTCTAGAGCTGATTGGAGTCGCCATGTGACAATTTTCAGCCTTCTTGTGTTTTCTCACTATCCACCATCAGTGATCAAATCTGGAACTTGAAGTGTACTACTGGGGAAAGTCCCCAATATGTTCACCATTATGTTAGCACCCTGTAATTTCCCAGGCTGAGGAGGAAATTGACAAGGGTAACCACAAAACCTCTATGGTCAAGGATCTATCCCCCCAAGACTCAGAGAGGGATCTCTCTATCTGATTTAACTTTGTTTATATTGGATATTAGACTGGATATACTGTACATGGGTTTGTTTATGGATTTGGTATGTTTGGGAGATTGAAAAATCAAATTTACATTAGGCCATGGGGTCTACCTTTTCCAAAAATGGATCTATCTCAGACGTATTAGATTGTCTCTAGAGGATAGGATAGAAAGACCGCTGGATCAAATTGAATCAAATGAAAGTGAAGGAGAGGAATAGAAGGGAAATTCCATCAAGCAGAGGAGCAACAAGAATTCATATGCTCAACTTCAGATGAAAACATCCAGATCATTAAAAGACTAGAAACAGAGTGAAAAAACAAATTATGTTCTTAATATTTCTTTTAATGATTAGATCAGGGGAAAAAATGGATGGATTACCAGAGTAAGAAAACATTTACCCAGAGAGGAAAAACATCACCAGGGATTCTAACACAAGAATCCCGTAGATACAATTTTTATTTCTGGAAAGTCATCTGGAAAATTACAAAGTATCCCCTGTGGGGCATGAATCAAGAGCTCAAAAATCAACCATTGTGCATTTGATTTATTACAATATATGGAAAGGAAACTCCCTAGCCTCAGGAGGTCGAATTCACCTAGCTCGACTAAAAATAGCAACAAATCCCCAAAAAATTGGAACTGTCTGCCATGAAAGATGGGTTGAACTGCTGCAAAAAAGGGGTCAAATCAGACATATGTTTCTCTTCAAAGGTGACACCTATGTAAAAAATGAATGATTTTATTTTATAATCATTTTTATGGACCAAAAAACTCATTCAGTTTCTCCAATTTCATTTCCATATCACTGAAACAGCTCCCGCAAAATCAGGACTGAAACAAAAAAAATCGAAAATATGAAAAATGAGGCTGAAAGATGGCTTCGATTATCCCAACTGGTGGCACCTATGAAAAATATGGAAGATGTTTTTTTTATTCAACCCATTATGAACAAAAAAATCTCTCGGTTTTTGAAAATATGTCTCTGTTTGCCCGGAATCACCCTCGGAAAAAGACTAGTCGAACTCGCAAAAATGCGATTTTTTCACTTTTCGGAAGGGCGGTTTTGGAGGGCAGAGTGGTTTTGGTCTGACCTCCCTGAGGTGGTAAGTCTGAATTCACTAGGAGGTGACACTTGTCCCTCCCAATACCAC
>JZKD02S2229431.1:1109840-1127737 GCA_000966675.3 Picea glauca
TTATGCAGGGATGAGTGGCAGGTGAGACATACTCAATGGGAAAAAAGGACAAGGGTGTGAGTGGCACAGAGGTGGATGAATGACGCAGCAGGGTGATGGAGGATCGGGTGAAATGGATGAAGGGAGAAGTGAAATCAACGGAGGTTGGCAAACCATATGTCTTCATCACGAGACCAATGACAAACAAATAATTGTAGTAAAAAATAACATATGATTATAGGACCCCAAAAAGAAGCAGAGTACCAAGCTGCAGTAAATGCAAGTCAGGAAGCCTTGCGACTTCGACAAATCCTTTCAGAGTTTGGATTTCAACAACAACATCCAACCAGCCTTTGGTGCGACAATCAGAGTGCCATCAAGCTTGCCAAAGACCTAGTTCAACATCAGCACAACAAGCACATCGAGCTACACATGCACTTCATAAGAAATCTCATTCATGATCAATATATTGAAATGCTCTTTTTCCCTACTTAATATCAAGTTGTAGACATTTTCACAAAGTCTCTTACATAAGTGAATTTTTCCAAACTTCGATATATGTTAGGAGTTCAGGAAGTTGTCATTAAGAGGGGATATGCTCTAATGCCTCCTTCCTTCTCCTATTGTGTCACTATTGTAAATACTTCAATCCTATCCCAAGTTGTTCTTAAGGGGGGATGTTAGGATATCTAGACACTTAGGAGTTAGTTAAGATCTACTTGGTCTAATGTGTCATTAGGTAAAAGTGTGTTTCTTAGTATGTTTCTTTAGTATGCATTAGTATGAATATGTAGTTAGGAAATCCGACGGTCACGATATGTTTCTGACATAGAGTGATCCAACGGTTCATATTATCCTTGATCTTAACGACCATTGATTTGTGTCTTAACACCCAATTGGTCCATGATCTATATTTAACGAGCATGGATAGTCATTTTCCAATGATCGATCATGAGAAACTCTCTTGTAAGATCGATTGTATTATTTTTATTTTTCATTAATAAACTTCTCCAAGTGACCGCGTTGGCTAGGGACGTGGATGTTTCCTTGTAGGGGTTTTACCACGTGAAAACATCGTTGTATTGATCTTTTATCTGGTTATGTGAGTGGTTATTGAAGGTGTTCTTACTCTATTGGAATACAAATGTTGTCGAACATAAATTACTCTGCATTTTCACCAAATTTAGCTCAGCGATTAGTCCATAACATGACTGCATTTTTTTACCTTCTTCCTCAATGGTATGCCGGGGATTTATCTCTGAGCTTGTTTTTAACTGGATTGCATTTTAACTTATCTACACTTCAGTCCCCTTTTTTTATGCAGGAAATGAGTTAAGATAATTAACTCTATGTTCATCTAAATTGGACTATGTTTTACCTTGAGTTCCTCATAGATTTTGTAACTAAAGACACCATGTGTGTTTGGGAGGGAAACACCTTGCGTTTACCTAGAGTTTCTCTGTGATTTCATAAAAATGCATCCAATGGTTGGGTATTTGTTCATGGATCAATGACTTGGATTCATATTCTTGCTAGTTCTGAGGTCTTTTTATGTGTGTAGCACTAAGTTACAGGCTCGTAGATATTCTAAATAATAGGCTTGATCTTGATATCATTTATGCCCACTAACCCTAGCGTAAGGGGAAATTTGTATAATTGAGTATTCAATTAATAAGCTGTCCATGATTGATTTTATGTTAAGAGTTTCCTCCATATATTGCATGTTTAATCTTGTGGTGCAACCTTTTTGATATCCTACTATTCTTTCATTATATACGTGGCACTTTCGTTATTTTTGGGTAACCTAGTATTACAATAAACTCTAAATTTCCTGGGTCAAAGAAGTGATTATTAATGTGAATTAGTTCTTGAGATTACCATGTGCTTGTGTTGGGGGATTGATATGGATTTATTCATTTGGCATTTTCTTTGTCTCAAGATCCCTAGAAAGGAAAAATCCTTCTCTATTTTTCTTTTTGCTAGAATCTTCAATGGAAATTGAGTTGATGTTTTATGAATGTTAAATATTGTTCTAACACCTCCCTTACTCAACCTTGCGCTTGATTGTTGACAATTTACGAGTTAAAGATATTTTTTTTATTGAATCGTGATAAACCAATGGTTGATTAACTGATAATTATTTTTAGCACCATGGGATAAATGTGATGCATGGGTGGTTAATGGATTAGATTCCCTTACGCCATGAAATAAAGTAATGATTACTCTTAGGACTTTAAGCATGTTTACCTATGATTTTCTAGAAATTAATTTTACTCTTGCGCATTTATAAAAGGTTTATTTAGGATTTTTTTAGAAATCGATCTACTCTTGCATCACCAAAAATGTTAATGAATAAATGATTGAGCGAATGATTTCCCTTGCACAATGGATTATGTTGATGATTAATTAATTAGATTTCTTTGCGCTATAGACTAATGATGATGCATAAATGTTTACGCCTTTAGATTACTCACGTGAATTGTAATAATGTTGATGCGTTGGTTGCGTCATTATTGATTAAGATGATGAGTCACTTGTAATGATTTTGATTATGATGTCATTTGATTATGCACTGCTATGAATTATGTGTAGACGTTAATTTCCTAATGATTTTAATTTTGTTTTTACTTATTGTCCTTCACTTTTCCTAGTCGTAATGGAGGGGACGTTACATATGGTATCAAAGTAGGTTCAGCCCCGCGAATTAGGATCATTATGCCTTCCACTATGTTAAAAAATGGATTAGGGGAGGAGGTGAGATGCCTCCAGTAGTCTCCATGTGGTGCTACGAGAGGAGGTGTGACGCCTCCAGTAGGTGCGACACCAAAGAGGTCTAACCCCCAAGGAGAAGAGAAAGTCACTGGATAGGAGAAGATTGTTGTGGGGGATGTGGTTTGGTTGATGAGGTCCTTTAAGAGGATGTGAGAGGCCTTGATTAATCGACTAGATAGAGATGAGGCCAGGGCACCTGTACTCCCTAAGGGTCCAAAATGCGCCCCAACTAGTAATGGTACCATTCATAGTACCATTCATAGAGAAATCGAGAAGGTTAAATTTCCCAAGTTCATGGGTGACATGGAAGACACAACCGCCAAGGCATGGTTGGAGAACATGGCGATGTGATTCACACTTCACGACTACACCTCCAACATGAAATTTTGTATGGCAGTCTTTTAACTGAAGGCGAGCACTCTTCTATGGTGGAAGACACTCCTACCACAACTGAGCATGTCCGTTGAAGACCTGTCATGGGAATTGTTCAAGGAATGGTTCTGGGAGTGGTATTTGTCAGAGGAATTCATTGAGCGCCAGCTCAATGAGCTCAACTCCTTACACTAGGGTGGTCATACGGTGCTAGAGTATGAGGCCCGATTCATGGAGCTTCTTAGGTATGCTCCACATCTGAACACCAAGAAGCTCAAGGTTAATAAGTTTGTATTTGGAATTAGCATCAACATTCTTTTGAAGGTGAGGATCCTAATGCCTCAGATGTTGCATGATGCAGTTCATAAATCCCTCATAGCTAAGGAATAGATGATCAACGGGGGTCAGTGTAGGACTCCTGTGAGACCGACGGGACAAATGACATTTAGTGTTTAGCAACATCAGAATCCATCTAGACATCCATCAAGGTATAGAGACATGCCAAGAAGATCCACGTTCGTGATGCCACGACAAATGACTACTCAATGACAAACTTCTTACAGAGGAACACAATATCAACAAAAGCATTTCCCACAACAATAATAGATTAGGCATGTTCAAAAGAACATGCTAGGATTTCGAGATGGTAGGCCAACTATGTCTAATTTGGGGACCAGGAGTACTAGGCTGAAGACTAGATGTTATACATGTGGGGAGCCAGATTACCAACGAGACTGTCCAGTTGAGAGGGCCAAAGAAACTATGTCATCTGGACACACTACCATTGGATATTTGGGCAAGGCCCACATGATTCATGCAGTGGTGAATAATCACCAGGCGAAGCACCAATCTTTTGTGCTAAAGACGTGATGTACCTTTGTTGACCAAACCTTTAGTATTTTGATAAATCCTAGTGCTACGAAGAGATTTATTTCTGGTGTAACGCTAAAAACAATTAAGGTAAAGGGAGTCAAAGAGGACTAGTTTAGATATGTGGAAATGGATTTAGGTGCCAAGAAAAAGGTTGGAGGAAAGTTTATAGACTGTATCCTTAACCTGGGATATTTTGTAACGAAGGCCAACCTGTACGTCACAATCTTAGGATCTTATGACATCATTATTAATATGGACTGGTTAGAATCGCATGATGTGATACTCTACTGTATGACAAAATGGTTGAGTTTGATCGATGATGAGGGATAGACATGAGTGATTTTAGGAAGAAACCAGGGATTTTCCTTAAGGTTCATTTCTTCCCTACAAATATAGAAGAGAATATGTAAAGGATGTAAGCTATATGCAATCTTAGCGTTGAAAAACAAGGGCATGTCAAAATGATTAGAAAACCTTCCAGTAGTATGAGATTTTGAATATGTTCTCCCAGAAGAGTTACCAGATTTTCCACCCAAAAGAGAAGCTGGATTTACCATCGAATTAAAATTTGGATCTAAACCGATAGCAAGAACGCCTTATTGGATGTCGACCCTTGAGTTATAGGAGTTGAAAATGCAACTAAAGGATTTGTTGGACCTATGACTCATACGCCCAAGCATGTCACCTTGAGGTGCACCTGTTATATTCATAAGAAAGAAGGATGGGTTGTGGAGACTTTGTATTGACTACCATCAATTGAACAAGGCAACGATCAATAACCAATATCTGTTGCCAAGAATAGACGACAAAATTAAGGGTGTGACTGTGTTTTTGAATATTGACTTGAGATCAGGATATCACCAGTTACAGATCAAAGAGGAAAACATTCCTAAGAACACATTCAAGATGAGGTTCGAACAATATGATTTTACCATTTTACCATTTGGACTGACAAACACCCCAGGGGTATTCATGAGCTTGATGAATGGGGTGTTCCACAAATACTTGGAAAATTTTGTTCAAGTATTCATTGATGATATATTGATATATTCTCGGACGATGGAAGAACATGATGAACATTTGTGCTTGGTACTACAATGTTTACGAGAACACAATTTATACGGGACATTGTCGAAATGCTCTTTTTGTCAATTGAGGATTCATTACTTAGGGCATGTTATCTCTTAAGAAGGCATCACTGTGGATCCAACAAAGTAGAGGCTATTATGGAATATCCTGCACCGACGAACATACCATAAGTACATAGATTTATGGGTTTAGCAGGATATTATCGACCGTTTGTCGAAGGTTTTTCGAAGATAGAAAATCCAATCACAAAATTATATAAGAAAAACAAGAAGTTTGTTTCGACCTAGAAATTCCCAGAAGAATTTTGAAGGCTCAAGGAGTTGTTGACGACAACGTTGATACTAAAAGTCTCTGACATGGACGATAAATTCTTGGTATGCACAAATGCATCCAAGAAAGGATTATGTAGAGTCTTGATGCAAGATGGTCGAGTGATCGCTTACATATCAAGGAAATTAAGAAAGCATGAGGAGAACGATGTGACACATGATTTGGATTTATTGGCCATTGTGTATTCTCTAAGAGTGTGGAGACACTGCCTGATTGAATGGAAATTCTAATTAAAAACTAACCACTATGGTTTGCAACACATTTTTACACAAAGTGACTTGAATGCGCGACAAAGACATTGGTCAAAACTTCTTAGTGAATACGAGTTTGAGATTACTTACATTAAAGGAAAAATGAACAAAGTGGTAGATGCGTTGAGTTGGAGACCATGCATATTTCAGTGATACCTCTTCAGATGAATCTTTGAGAAACAATTATAAAACTACAGTTAGATGGCGATTGGAAAATAACAAATTGATGAGGCATAATAACTGGATTTATGTACCGCCTAACAATGAATTGAGAATTTTGATCTTAAACGAAGTTCATAGAGCAATGTACATGGCTCATCTAAGAACATACCACCTAACAATGAATTGAGAAGTTTGATCTTAAATGAAGTTCATAGAGTAGTGTACATGGATCATCTAAGAGTCACGAATATGAGGGCATAACTTAAGCTCTTATTCTTTTGGAAAGGAATGAAGGAGAACGTAGTTAACTACGTGGTGAGGTGTCTAGAATGTCAACAAGTGAAAGCTGAACATAGACATTCGACATGATTAATATAGCCACACGCTATACCAAAATTGAAATTGAAGGTCATTTCGATGGAATTTATTGTGGTATTATCGCAGACGACAAGGAGGCATGAATCAATTTTCTTGGTAGTTGACCCTATGATGAAGAGTGCACATTTTATTCATGTGCGTACGACGTAGCAGGCACCAGAAATAGTTAGATTTTTTGTCAGCGAGATTGTGAGATTTCATGGCATGCCTAAAAGTATCATATCCAATCAAGGATCATTGTTTATCAGAAGATTTTGGACTAGTTTCCAAGAGGCCTTGGGAACCCAACTTAATTTTAGTACAACGTATCACCCAAGGATAGACAGGCAGACATAAAGAACGAACCAAATTTTGGAAGATATATTGTGTATGTACGTGATGGACCAAAAAAAGAATTGGGAAGAGTTCTTTCCACTGGTAGAGTTTGCGTACAACAACAACTATCAAAGAAACATTAATATGACACCATTTGATTTTCTTTACGAGCGACCATGTTGAACGCTATTGAGTTGGGATAGACTTGAGGATAGGTTCTTGGTAGGACCAGAAGCAATCCAAGAAATGGAAGAATAAATGAAAATGAAAAGACAAAGGATTAAAGAAGCAAAATATTGACATAAAAGTTATGTCAATGCACATCGCATTGACCATAGTTATGAAGTTGGTGATCGAGTTTTATTGCGGGTGAAACCACATAAGTGTTCGATCAATTTTGTAAATGGTGATAAACTCTCTCCTAGGTTTGTGGGACCCTTCAAAGTTGTGGAAAGGAAGGGGCCCATGGCCTATTAACAAACCTTTCTTGATTCTTTGAGGCATATGAATGATGTTTTTCATGTATTTGTTTTGAGACATTATGTTAGTGATCCTACACATGTGATTGCCATGAGTTCCTTATAGGTGTCAGACGAGGGTGCACTCATGATGGAGCCAACCCGCATTCTGGACCATCTCATTTGACAACTACAGCATTGAACAGTCGATCAGGTCAAGGTCCAATGGGACAATTATAGTCCACACTCGGCTACCTGGGAGGATGAATATGATATGTGCCAACATTTTCCATATTTATTTGATAGTTAGACATATAGATCTTGTCAGATTCTTTATTTACTTCATTTATATAATGTACAACTTCGGGATGAAGTTTAGAACAAGAGAGGGTGTATGTAACATCCCTCTCTTATGAGCACATGATATTGACTTATTCTTTGAGGACACTTGTGTGCAAGTGATCTGGTTATAGTATATGGTTATCTGTTTCACTTATGGATTCGTATGATGATGTTGATGGATTATGATTTATGTTTTTTGATATCTATGTATTGACATATGTTGTTGATGAGTTTCCCCTGAGTGTGCAGGACACATGATAGATTGAGGATGTCGATGGAATCACTAGACCTCCTTGGACTCCGGATTGAGTTAGGGAGTGGATTGTATTGGTTTGAGTATTTCATTTATGCATATGTGACATATGATCGATTATATTATGATGGTGTTTATGGATCATTGAAAGTGTTTCGTTGATGGATGTAGGATGATGATTTCTTGTTAATATTACTCACATAAGGATTAAATGAGCCATGCAAAGGAACCAAATATTGAGAGAGAGGTGTGGAAGCATCCTTGTCACAACCTACTAGAACTCCATCCATGGATCGAATTGTAGGTTAATGATTACCTATTTCGAGAGGTCCACAATGTCGTGAGGGAGGAATAAGAAATTCACTCATGAATATTCTAAGGGGCGTGCAATAAGACAATGTTCTTATTCCTTATAATCCCTTAGTCTCTCACAATTCACTCGAATAGAGTGTTGACTCTGGGGGTTGGACAACTACCAAAACTAGTCAAAGGCGAGTGGCATCCTTGGAGCACTGAGTGCATCTTGAAGGGCACATCGCGTAATTACAAATTTGAATCAAAGGCAAGTGGCACCCTTGGAGCACTGAGTGCATCTTGAAGGGAACGCTGCAGAATTAAAAAAAACTGAGTCAATGAATCTAGGTGGCCTAGAAAACATTGAGCGAATGCTAAACCTTGTAAAATCTTGAGCACTGCCGAATTAATTAATTGAGTAATTAATGAATTAAATAATGAATTAATTAATCATAATCCCTAAGGGTCTAAGCTTTTGCAAATAAAAATTTAACTAATCCTAATTCTAAGTTAGTGAGAAGACTAAAAACTAATTTTATAAATTAAATAATGAGGGGATGCAATAAATCAAGTAAGAAATCAATGAAAATAAAATAAATCTAAAGAGTTATTTAATACACATTTGTGTAAGTAATTACCAAATTGGAACTAAAGTAAAAATGGAATAAAGATAAAGGAATGGGTACACATAGAAATGAATCTAGAGTCTAGTTAACAATAGTCTAACTAGGACATGATTCCTATTTTAACTCAACTCAGTTTTAGAAAGGTGTCATTCATTAATAGGAAATAAAGGGAATCAAGGGACAACTAGGAGTGATTATAGGAGCACTTTTAGGATGGGTGAGGAAAATTATTTTTTATTAAAATCAAATGTGGATTTAATTGTGTAGATTGGGGAAAGGGTGACAAGTGTATGGGGGAGATAATTCTAAATTATTTTAATTGAAAAGTGAATTAATTGTGCAAGTGTGGGAAAATTATACAAAACAAATGGATAAGTTAAGAGATAGATCAAACTAGTCATGAGTAAGGTTATGCTACAAAAATTTTGACTGGTTTTACTTGTGAGAGTTGGGATACCTAGATTGAGAGGAAGTGGTGGCTCTACTTTGCGAGGCAAGCTAGGATCTAAAGGATTTTTGGTTGTGTGTGTGTGTGGCCCTTTTTTGGCTCAGGGGGACAAGGGGGAAGAAGATTACCCCTAGAATTGAATGGGAGGTACTCGTGAAGCCTCATAGATAAGCGAGTAGGAGTTTAGAAAGAGCACCAGTGCAAAAGAACATCTCCATTCCTACGTCATCGGTTATAATAATTTGTTTTAGATGAGTATTTTTTTGTAACATCCTACTCTTGCGTGCACATTATTTGACTTATCCTTGAGGACGCTTGTGTGCAAGTGATGTGGTTTTGTATATGGTTGTCTGTTTTGCTTATGGATTTAAATGATAATGTTTTTGGATTATGATGTTATGTTATTTGTAATCCATGTATAGACATGTGCTATTGACGGGTTTCTCCTCAGTGTGTACGACACTCGAAAGACTAAGGATGCTAATGGAATCGGACCTCCTTGGACTCCGGATTGAGTTAGAGAGTGGACTATATATGGTTTGGGTATTTCTATTTATGCATATGTGACATATGATCATGTATATTATGATGTTGTTTATGGATAGTTGACAGTGTTTCGTTGATGGGTGCAGGATGATGATTGCTTGCTAATCAGGATCACATAAGGAGTAAAGGGGCCATGCACATCAATCAAATATTGAGGGAAAGTTGTAGAAATAGCCCTTCCAAAACCTACTAGCACTCCGACCGTGGCTCAAATTGTAGGTTAACGATTACTTAGTTCAAGAGATCCACGATGTCGTGAGGGTAGACTGAGACAGTCAGTCATGAAGATTCTAAGGGGAACGCAATAAGGAAGGGTCCTTATTCCTTAGAGGCCCTTAGTATCTCACAAGGTCTCCTGATGGAGTATTGACTCCAAGGGTTGGACAACTACTAAAATCGATCAAAGGCAAGTGGAACCCTTGGAGCACATAGTGCGTCTTGAAGGGAATGTCGCATAATTAAAACTTGAATAAAGGTGAGTGGAACCCTTAGAGCACAGAGTGCATATTAAAGGGAACATCCCAATCTTTAATAAAGGTGAATCAATGAACCTAGGTTCCTAGAAAACAATATTTGTTTTGACATGGTCGGACTTAAAATAATTATTAAATGACTAATTTTTATTAATTATAAAATCTCCTTAAAAATTCTAAGCCTAGTTTAAAAATTTGAACCTAAGTCTAAAGTGGGTAAGAAGAAAAATATTTAAACTATAAATTTAATAAATGATGGGGGATGAAGAAAAATCATGTTAGGAATTGAAAAAGTAAAAATTTGTATCTAAATATTTAATTATATAAATTTCTGCAAAATAATACCAATTGGAACTAATATAAGAAATGAAATAAATACAAAAAAGAATGTGGAAGCATAGAAATAAATCTAATCTAGTCTAACTAAAGAACTTTCCTAAATTAAACACAACTAAGTTTTAGAAAGATGTTAGTCATTAAAAAGGAAATAGAGGGAATACAGGGACAACTAGGAGCGATTTTAGGAGCGCTTTTAGGATGGGTGAGAGAAATTGACATTTAATTAAATTAAATAGTGAATTTTTGGTTTAACTCAGGGATCACGTGACAAGTGTATGGGGAGAGTAATTCCTAATTAATTTAAAAAAAAAAATTTAATGTGCAATTAGCAAGAGGACACTAAGAAAAATTCTATAAAAGAAATGGCTACGGGGAGGAATGAATCATGAATGGTATGCGTAAAGTTATGATGCTGGAGTTTCTTTGACTGATTTTTCTTGTGAGAGTTGGGATACCCAGATCGAAAAAGAGAGAGTGGTAGCTCGACCTTGAGAGGCGATATGGGAGCTATAATTTTCTAGTTCTATTTGTGCATGGCCTTTTTGCAACTTGGGGGGCTAAGGGGCGAAAAGAGTACCCATATGTATTCACGGTTAGTAAGCAGGGAGTAGGACGGAGCACAAGCGTGAGAGATCATCATTGATTTCTCCCCTTCGGTTACAATTTTTTTATTTAAATTTGTAATCACATTGGATTAATTTGTATAATCTAGTTTTTTTTTTTACCTTGCGTAACTATGTGAGATATTAATATCAAGAGATAATCTCCCAGATGCTTTATAAATGCTAGAGGAAAATTCCTAATAATTTCACCACCATTTTTAATGTAAATATGAGCTGAAATTTATACATTTATAAATGTTTGACAACCGCCGTTGTTAATTTCAAATATGAGTTAAATGTGTACATATATGAATGTTTGAATGCTGCCATTGTTAATTTCAAATCTGAACTTGAATGTCTACATACATAATGTTTTATCATCACCTGGTTAATTTCATTCTGATCTTGAATGTCTACATACAGAATGTTTGATCACCGCCCTTTAATTTGAACTTGATTTTGTACTATCTGATCCATACCACATTTTTTCCAAATAGATTTTTTTCTCTAATGAGGTCGTTGCCAGCCAAAATTGATCTGGAACTAATAAAAAATTCTTCTGATCTTTACCCACCTTTTTTCTCACTCTCCAATGAAGTTTCACTTTTCCAATGCATATTCCACCTTTGCATTTTTTTTGAAGGATTCCCAAGAAATTTACCCTCCTTACCTCTGCATTTTTGGTGTAAAAACGTGCCGATACTATGGGAAAAACTAGCAATAGGTTTTACCCTCCTTACCTCTACATTTTTGGTGTAAAAACGTGCTCAGAATATGGGGGAAACTACAAAGAGTTTTTACCCTCACCTCTATGTTTTTGGTGTAAAAACGTTTTTAGACTATGGGGTAAACTAGCAAGAGTTTTTACCCTCCTTACCTCCATGTTTTTTGGTGTAAAAACATGCTCAGACCGTGGTGGAAACTAGAAAGAGTTTTTAACCTCCTTGCCTATACATTTTTGATGTAAAACTATGCTCAGACTGTGGGGGAAACCAAAAAGACATTTTACCCTCCTTACCTCTATGTTTTTGGTGTAAAAACATGCTCATACTGTGGGGGAAACTAGCAAGATTTTTTACCCTCCTTACCTCTTCATTTTTGGTGTAAAAACATGCTCAGACTATGGGGGAAACTAGAAAAATCTTTTACCCTCCTTACCTCTACGTTTTGGTGTAAAAACATGCTCATACTGTGGGGGAAACTAGTAAGAGTTTTTAACCTCCTTACCTCTACGTTTTTGGTGTAAAAATGTGGGAAACTAGAAAGCATTTTTACCCTCGTTACCTCTGCATTTTTGGTGTAAAACTGTGCTCATACTATGGGGGAAACTAGCAAGAACTTTTACCCTCCTTACCTCTGCATTTTTGGTGTAAAAACGTTCTCAGACTGTGGGAGAAACTAGCAAGAGTTTCTACCCTCCTTACCTCTGCATTTTGTTGTGTAAAAATGTGCTCAGACTATAGGGGGAACTAACATGTTGTTATACCATGTTTGTCTCTGCGTTTTTATGAGTAAAACATGCTATCTTGTGGGGGAAACCAACATTCATTTTTACCATCTTCATCTCTCTCTTGCTTTTTTATTTTTTTTATTTTTTATTCTGTGTAAAACGTGCTAGCTTTTGGGTGAACCAGCATGAGTTTTTACCTTCTTTATCTCTGTGTGTTTCTCACTATTTTTCCCCATAACTTTCCTCATTATCTCTGCATTGTTGAAGAATTTACCAACTTTGCGATTTACTTCATGTCTCTGAGTTATTAAGTCCTTGCCTTTTTCTTATTCCTACACTTTTTTTTTTCCATTATTAAAAGATTCCTTGCACATTGGAGTGTCCTTTAGTTTCATTTAATTTTAGTTAGTAATATTCAAAGGCAAATATCTTCTTTCAATGCAATCACATAGTTTTATATGTATCATTTTCCTTATGATGTCGAGGAGAATTCAAGTTTAATATTCATTTTTAAATGTCATTTTATATCTCAGTGTTAATTTTAATGAACACTTTAGATATCTATGATTGGTCAATAAAAGGCTCTACTGAATGCTTGATTTATTTTGGGGTCAGTCTATAAATGAATGAAAGAATTCTATTCGCGCATGCATTATAGGTGATGTATCAAATTTACTTGAGTGTGAATTAAATTGTTGAAGGACTACTATATATTAATAACACCTAAGTTAGGGACTTTACCGTGTAAATTGTAAGCCTCATTGAAAAACATAATTACTTTGTGAAGGAATTTGGAATTGATACTTATTTTGCGCCATGTATTAAAAGAGATGTATTGAATGTTTGGATGTGATTTGATTATATGAGTGCCTTGATTAATGTTGATATGTAATGAATTTAACAATTAGATTGCTAAATTGGTGATCATGTTGATCATAAATAAATACAAATGGAGCCATCTTAATGGTGCTTTGATATCTGTTGTTGTATGCAAACTCTACCAGTGGAAAAAAATCCTCCCAATGATTTTGTTGGTCCATCACGTACATACACAAAATATATTCTAAGATTTGGTTTGTTATTTATGTCTTCTCGTCTGTCTCTGGGTGATATTTTTTACTAAAGTTAAGTTGGGTTGCCAAGGCCCCTTGGAAACTAGTCCAAAATCGTCCTATAAACATCGATCCTCGATCGGATATGATCCTCTTAGGAACGTCATGCAATCTCATTGATGAAAAATATAGCTATTTCTGGTGCCTGATACGTCATATGCACAGGGATAAAATGTGCATTATTCGTCAGAGTGACAACTACCACGAAAATCGAGGTGTTCCTCCTTGCCGTTAGTGACGATTCAACAATGAAGTCCATAGAAATGACATCCCATTTCAATTATGGAATAGCGTGTGGATGTAGTAATCCTGCTAGATGTCTATGTTCATCCTTCACCTGATGACATTCTAGACATCTCACCATGTAGTTGATGATGTCCTCCTTCATTCCTTTCCAGAAGAATAAGAGCTTAAGTTCTTCTCTCATCTCCGTGACTCCTGGATGAGCCATGTACACTACTCTATGAGCTTTGTTTAAGATTAATATTCTCAATTCGTCATTAGGTAGTACATAAATTTGATTATTATACCTCATTAAACCATCATTATCCAATGTAAATCCCTCAAACTTTGGTACCAACATGATGTCTTGGCTGATATTTTCCTTAATCTCTTTATACAAGTTATTGTCGCACTATAAAGTTAGAATCTTTTCTCGAAGATTCGTCTGAAGAGGTATCACTAAAAATATGTGTGGTCTTTGAATCAAAGCATATACCACTCTATTCACTATCCCTTTTATGTAGGTAGTCTCAAACTCATACTCGCTAAGAAATTCTTACCAATGCCTTTGTCCTGTGTTCAAGTCACTTTGTGTAAAAATGTGCTGCAGAGCACAGTGGTCAGTTTTTAGTTCAAATTTTTGTCCAATTAGGTAGTGACTCCATACTCTCAGGGAATACACAATGGTCAACAACTCTAAATTGTGCGTCGTGTAGTTCTCTTCATACTTTCTTAACTTCCTTGATATTTAAGTGATCACTTGACCGTATTGCATCAAGATTCCACCTAAGACTTCCTTAGATGCATCTGTGCATACTAAGAAGTCCTCATCCATGTCAGGGATTTTTAGTATCTGGGATGTCATCAACAAATCATTGAGCCTTAGAAATTCTTCTGTGCATTTCTCAGCCCATACAAACTTCTTGTTTTTATTTTGCAATTTAATGATCAAATTTTCTATCTTTGAAAAACCTTTGATGAACCATCAATAATATCCAGCTAAAACCCATGAAGCTACATACTTCTGGTACATTCGTTAGTGCATGCCATTCCATAGTAGGCTCTACCTTTGCTAGATCCACAAGGATGCTTTTGCCAGAGATATCATGCCCCAAATAATGAATCCTTGATTGATAAAAATAACATTTCGACAGTTTCCCGTATAACTTGTTTTCTCGTAAACATTGTAGTACCAAGCGCAAATGTTTTCCATGTTCTTTCATCATCCTATAATATATCAATATGTCTTCAATGAATACTTGAGAAAACTTGTCCAAGTATTCACGGAATACCCCATTCATAAATCTCATGAATACCCTTGGGAAATTTGTCAGTCCAAATGGTAAAAAGATAAACTCGTAATGCTTGAACCTCGTCTTGAATGCGGTCTTAGGAATGTCATTCTATTTGATTCATAACTGGTGATATCCTGATCTTAAGTCGATCCTTGATAACATCATCATGCCTTTGATTTTATCAAACAAATTGTCTACTCTTGGCAATGGATACTTTTCCTTGACCGTTGCCTTGTTCAATTGACGGTAGTTAATGCAGAGTTTCCATGACCCATCCTTCTTCCATATGAAAATAACAGGCACACCCCAAGGTGACACACTTGGATGTATAAGACCTAGGTACAAAAACTCCTTTAGTTTGATTTTCAACTCTTGTAACTCAGGTGTTGACATCTGATACGACATTCTTTCTATTGGTTCAGTTCTAGGTTTTAATTCGATGGTAAATTCCATCTCTCCTTCGGGTGACAAACCTAGTAACTCTTCTCAGAACAAGCCCACAAAATATCATACTACCAGAAGGTTTTATAATCCTTCTGCCATGCCCTTGTCATTCAACGATATGATTGCATATAGCTTGCATCCCTTGCACATACTCTTCCATAGATGTAGGGAAGAAATCAACCTTAGGGAAACTCCCTAGTTTCTTCCTACAATCACCCTTATTTGTCCCTCATCATCGATCAAACTCAATTGTTTCATATTACAGTTGAGTACCACATCAAGTGATTCCAATCAGTCCATACCGATCACAAAGTCATAAGATCCTAAGATCATGATGTACAGGTTGGCCTTCATGAAAAAATATCCCAGGTTGAGGCTATATTCCATAACCCTTCCTCCAACCTTGAACTTGGCTCTCGAAGCCATTTCCATGTAGCTATAATTGTCCTGAATAGGCCTAAACAAGCCTAAAAAACTTCTCTTGTTGACGATGTGGTTGTTGATGTGGTGGTCCTCTATAGGGAGTTCCTCGCTAAAGAGTCGATCATCAGGGAGTTGTGAATGTGGATCCTCACAAAGTATCTCGATACCTCGATGTACATCGGGCTGGTATCTAATGTTGTTGAGCACCTGACATTGTTTGTCCAATCGGTCCTGCAGGAGTCCTACCTTGACCCCTGCTAATAAACTCTTCCTCAACTATGAGGGCCTTCTGGACAACATTGTGCAATGTCTGAAGCGTTAGTATCCTCACTTTTGCATGAATGAAAATGTTAAGTCCGAACACAAACTTGTTGACCTTGAGCTTCTTGGTGTTTAGATGTGGAGCATACCTAAGAAGCTCCATGGAACATGCCTCATACTTGGGTACCATACGACTGCCTTGTCATAGGGAATTGAGCTCATTGAGTTGGTGCTTAATGAATTCCTCAGACAAATACCTCTCCTAGAACCGCTCCTTGAATAGTTCCCATGACACTTCTTCGACGACCATGTTTAGTTGTGGCAGGAGTATATTCCACCATAGAAAAGCGCTCCCCTTCAGCTGAAATACCTCTATGTAGACCTTCATGTTGGAGGTGTAGTCGCAAACTGCAAAGCACATCTCCATGTTCTCCAACCATGCATTGGTGGCTGAACCATCCGTGGCACCCAATAAATCGAGAAAATTTACCTTCTTGAGTTCTTGGTGAATGCTACTAGTACCGACTGGGGTGCGTTGTGGAACCTCAGGGGGTACATGCACCTTGGCCTCATCTCTATCTAGATGGTTAATCAAGGCCTCAAATATTCTTTGACAAGACCTCATCAACCCAACCACATCCCCCAAATCAATCTACTCATGACCAATGAATTTTTCTTGTCCTTGGGGTTGGACCCCTCTGGCATGGGTGCTACTGGAGGCATCACATGTCCTCCCCTAGCACCACATTGTGAAACTCTACGGAGTCCTCTAACCATGATTATTGCATGGACAGGTTACTTTTTTTTTTAGTTAGTGCTAAATTATTAATCGAGTGTCAAATACAGTGGAAGGCATGATGATCCAAAGTCGCACCATTGAACCTACTTTCATACCATATGTAACGACCCTCTGTTATGCCTAAGAAAAAGTGAAGCAAAAAAGGTAAAAAACAAAATTCATTATGAAGTTGGTGATCGAGTTTTCTTGTGGGTGAAACTGCACAAGAGTTCGATCAAGTTTGGAAAGGGTGCTAAAAACTCTTCTAGGTTTGTGGGACCTTTCGAAGTCATGGAAATGAAATGGCCCATGGCCTATCGATTATCCTTACTTGATTCTTTGAGGCATATGCATGATGATTTTCATGTATCTATTTTGAGACATTATGTTAGTGATCCTACACATGTGATTGACATGAGCTCCTTGTAGGTTTTGGACGAGGGTGCACTCATGGTGGATCCAATCCACATTTTGGACCATCATATTCGACAGCTACAAAATCAAACAGTTGATCAGGTCAAGGTTCGGTGGGAAAATTATAGTCTACACTCGGCTACCTGGGAGGATGCATATGATATGTGCCAACAATTTCCATTTTTTTTGATAGTTAGACATTCAGATCTTGTTAGATACTTTATTTAGTACACATATACAGTGAAAATTCAGGACGAAGTTTGTGTTCGACAACATAGGTATTCCAACAGAGGATGAACACCTTCAGTAACCACTCACATAACCAGATCAAAGATCAACACACCGATGTTTTCACATGGTAAAACCCCTATGGGGAAACATCCACGGCCCCATCCAACGTGGCCACTTGGAGCAGTTTATTAATGCAAAGAAAAAGATTACAGAGAGATTTTACAAGAGATTTTGTCACAATCAATCATCAGCAAATGATCCTCCATGCTCTTTAAATAGAGATCATGGACCAATCGGGTGTTAAGCCACGGATCAATGGCCATTAAGATCGAGGAGAGTATGAACCGTCGGATCACTCTATGTCG